>PVJC01008553.1:0-48295 GCA_004026665.1 Murina feae
GGCAGTTAGGGGGATCAGGCAGGCAGGCAGAGTGGTTAGGGAAGGCAGGCAGGTTAGCGGTTAAGAGCCAGAGGTCCTGGATTGTGAGAGTCCCCAAGAACTCCATATTGGAGGGAGTGCAGGTCAGGCTGAGGCCTCCTCCCCCTCCCCGTGCACGAATTTCATGCACCAGGCTCTTAGTCCTATATAATAAAGAGGTAATATGCAAATTAACCCTCATACCCTTATAAGATGGCTGCTTACAATCAGGCCGGCAGAGGGATTAGTGAGGGATGACCAAATGACTGAACAAGCAGGCTGCGTGGGGAGACCAGGCTGGCAGAGTGGGCAGTAAGAGGCTACCAGGTTAGTGGGGAGAGCAGTTGGGGGTGACCAGGCTGGCAGGGAGGACAGTTGGGAGCAATTAGGTTGGTGGAGAGGCAGGCAGCAAGGATCAACTAGGCCGGCTGGGGGACAGTTAGGGGTGACCAGGCAGGCAGGCAGGTGAGTGATTAAGAGCCAGTGGTCCAGGACTGTGAGAGGGATGTCCGACTGCTGGTTTAGGCAGTCGGACATCCCCCGAGGGGTACCGGGTTGGAAAGGGTGCAGGCTGAGCTGAGGGGACCATGCATGAATTTTGTGCACTGGGCTTCTAGTAATACAATAATAAATAATAATACAAGAATAAATTTAGTGTTTCATGTACTCACAACTGTAAACCTACTTTTGTCCAACCCTGTATTTAGTAGGAGCAAATATATTATTCTTTTTCTGTTTTTGTTCTTGACTTTATTTATTTATTTTATTAATCCTTACCTGTGAGCATGCTTAGAAAGAGGAAGTGCATGCGTGTACACACACACACACACACACACACATCGATGTGAGAGAGAAACATCAATCAGTTGCCTTCCTTACCTCCCCAGTCTGGGATTGAACCCCCAAACCAAATATGTGCCCTGACCAGGAATCAAACAACCTTTTGGTGAATAGGATGATGCTCAACCAACTGAACCACTTCCGCTGGGTTTGTTCTTGACTTTAAAGGGACTGTTTCTAACTTTTTGCTGTTGATTAAAGATGTTTGTAGACTGTGGTGATGGTTTCATGTGGGTATATACTTATCTTCAAACTCAAGTTTCTGAAGATAGAATAGTCTAAGAAACTCCACATTGAATACACACATATATTGATTTCAGAGAGGGAAAGGAGAAAGAGAGAGAAACATCAATGATGGAAGAGAATCATTGATTGACTGCCTCCTGCACACACCCTACTGGGAATTGAGCCTGGAACTGGGGCATATGCCCTGACTGGGTATCCCTGACCTCCTGGTTCATAGATGCTCAACCACTGAACCACACAGGCCAGACTATACAGCTTTCTGTAAGTCAATTATATCTCAATAAAGTGAGCTAAACAAAGGAAAGATGTTTGTTATAGGTTGTTTTTTTTTTAATCCTCAACTGAGGAGTGAGGATATTTTTTCCATTGATTGTTAGAGAGAGTGGAATGGAGGGGAAGAGAGAGAAAAAGAGTGAGAGAGACAATCAATAGGTTGCCTTCTCCACGTACCCCAGTCAGTCAGGGGTGGGGATTCAATCTGCAACCAACGTATGTGCCCTTTCCTGGGAATCAAACCTGTGACATTCTGGTGCGAAGGCCGATGCTCTAACCATTGAGAATGCAAGCCAGGGCTGCTGTAGGTTTTTAACATTTGTGTACCTATATCATATTAAGGCAACACTATTCCATTTCAGTTTTTGTCAAGAATAGCTATTGAATTTTATTAAATACTGTATCCCAATTTCCCCTTTCTTATGCTATATATTCACTACTTTTTAAAATTAATAACATGACATAATTGGGCTTCCCACCTCCCTTCTTATATTTTTTAAAAGGTGATGAGTCAGGGAGAAAAATACTCTTTCTTTTTTAAAAATATTTTTACTGATTTCAGAGAGGAAGGGAGAGGAAAGAAAGATAGAAACATCAACAATGAGAGAAATCATTGATTGGCTGCCTCCTGCATGCCCCACACTGGGGATGGAGCCCAAAACCTGGGCATGAGCCCTCACTGGGCATGGAACCATGATCTCCTGGTTCATAGGTCTATGCTCAACCACTGAGCCATGCCAGCTGAGTGAGAAAAATACTCTTTCAAAATTAATGAATCCTTATCCTTTAGCTCTAGGAATAGACAGATACCTTTAGTGCGGTGGCATTTTCAGAGCAGCACCGAAATTGTTAGATTAACTAAGAACAGAAGGGAGAGCTAACTATGGCAGTAAGTTATGCAGTAAGTTTAAATGGCAAATAGTAGAGAAAAATATACAAAATAAAACAAAATGGCAAGTAGTGTAAAATATGTGACTAAAATAGTTTCAGGGTAAATTATCTTGCCCAACACTTTTACCTAAATTTTTCATTGCCACTTGCTTTTGTTTAAGTTTGTTTTTAGTTTCTGAAGATAGAATAGTCTAGGAAACTCCACAATTATTCAATATTTGAATGGCAAAGATATTTGATATTTTGTCCATCTATCAAACATTTTAGCCATAGGTGAAGTCAACAACTATTTTTCTACAGTCTCACCATTTCTGTATTCCTAGTTCCTCAGTCAGTGGCTTGATATATTGACTCAATATAAATGTGGCTCACCTCTTTCCTTGTTCTCATATTCCAACCTCCCCTTTAATTTGCAAGTCAACTCATAATTTTGTAAGAAAGGCTTGTTTCTAGTTGACTGCCTATTACGCACTCTGCTGAAAACATTTCCCAAATGGGATTTTAGTACTCTGGACCTTGTCATTGCCTTTGAATGATAGATTTGGGTCAATACTAAAATCAGGCTCCAAGTCAAGCTAGGAAGTGGTCCCTAGGACAATTAGGGTGGAGATGTGAGAGGGGATTGAGGAGATGAAAGGGGGAATGGAAAGGAGTGCCAGAGTGAAGTGCTACCAGTGAAGACAGCTTTGAATGGAGTCACTCCTCAGAACAACTCCTGTGATAGGAGTGCCAGCTGAGCAACCAACACTGAATGCTGTGTGCCTGAGCGATGGCCGACCTGGAGAGAGTGAGATCAGATAGTGCCGCGGAGTAGCATTTTCCAAATTGTATTCTACGAAAAGTGTATCTTTTTTCTGATTCATAGACATTTCAGTTCATATTCTTTTAAATATTTTTAAAATTTTTTTGGGAGGGTGTGGGGGGAGAAAGGGAGAGGAAGAGAGAAACATCGATCGGCTGCCTCTTGCATGCCTCTTATTGGGGATTGAGCCTGAAACTTGGGCATGTGTCCTCACCTGAATCTAACCTTTGACCTAACAGTGCATGGGATGATGCTCAACCAACTGGGCCACACTGGCCAGGGCTCAGTTCATATTCTTATATTTGATTACCTTAATTTGTGAAATACCTATTTCATAGGACATTTGTTTTCTGGAAAACACAAGTTGGTCCAAAAGGAGTGAGGAATAATCCCCTAAATCTTGGTTGCTGTAACTATTTGGTGTTGGTATTATAATTTGTAAGAAAATAGAAAGGGAAATGCTGATAGAATGATGTCCCTTATATTGAGGGATTACTTGTTCTGAGTCAACAGAATAATCGTGCAAATTTTTACTTGAGTTATATGCTTATTGTTGCATTGCATATTCTTACACACAGTTGCTTATGTCATCCTTGGATAGATTTTTTTCTGTATCCCTTTGGGTAATTGCTTTCATTCATTTGTTTATTGAACAAGTATTTATTGAGTACCAACTATATTCCAGGCTTCATTGTGCTGGACATTAGGGCATAAGACCTCTCTCTCTCTCTCTCTCTCTCTCTCTCTCTCTCTCTGACATGTAAAAAGTGCTATGATAAATGAAATGCAAGGTGCAAAGGTAGTATCTAACTAAGATTTGAGGGTT
Organism: Murina feae; assembly: GCA_004026665.1. Taxonomy (NCBI): domain Eukaryota; kingdom Metazoa; phylum Chordata; class Mammalia; order Chiroptera; family Vespertilionidae; genus Murina; species Murina feae. Next base: position 3,897 of record PVJC01008553.1, read on the forward strand.
TAGAGAAGGTTCCTCAGAGGTAGCAACGTTTAAAACTGAGACCTGAAAAACAGGTAGGAATTATGGAGGTAAGCTGGGTTTTAGGTGAATAAAGGATTAAAAAAAAAAGTCACAAAGAGGTCTAGAAGTGATAGAAAACAGCCTGGTTGAAGAACTAAAATAAGTTCTGGTTGTCTAGATAAAGTGCAAGGGAGGTAACATGATGGGAGGTAAGGACAGAGAAGTAGATATGGACTGAGTAGAGAAGGATCTTGTAAACCAAAAGAAGGGATTTGAAATTTATCCAGAGAAAAAGGAAAAACTTCAATTTAAAGAGTTTTAAGCAGGGAAAGATCCTTCTGGCTACAGTGTAAGGCAGGACCAACTATTGTGAGACTTGCTACTAGAGTAATCCAGAGAAGAGATACAGTTAAGGTTATCACCATGGAAATGATATGAAGATGAGAGGCCTAAAACATATTGATCCATGAGAATCAGCTGGTCTTGGAGAGTGACTGGGATGACAAGGAGAGGAGTTGAGTCATATATCATGGGAAAGTTTTGGTTTTTCCAACTACATGAATGGTGAAACCATTCCCTGACAAAAGGAGCACGTGGTGTGTGTGTGTGTGTGTGGTGGTGGGGGGGGGGCAAGGACAAATTCAGTTCTATACATACTGAAGTTGAGGATCCTGTTGCACATCCAATCATTGCAATCAGAACTGGAGTCTGGAGGGAGATAGGGGCATACTGATAGTAACTTAATTCATAAGACTTTAGAAGTTCACTTTGCGAGAGTAGTTTGGTGGAACGGTAGGGGCAGAGCTTAATAGTGGATTAAGGAGCGAATGGGAGGTAAAGAAATGTGAATATATAATCAACTTTCTAGAAGCTTGTCTTAGAAAGGGAGGCAGAAAAGAGAGGGCAGCAACTAAAGGGGCATATAGTATTGAGAAAATGGAAGATGCTTGGATATATTTAAATGTGTTTAGGACAGGGTCTGAAGAAAAGTTGTTGGAACAGAACAAGATTCATGAAATGGAGGTGAGGCATTTGGGGCAGATGTTAGCCTTAAGCAGAATAAGATCATAAAACACTTAGTACTTTAAACCAAAGTATACCAATGAAAATGGGGAACTACTGGGTAATTTTAAGCAAGGGAAAAGTATGATGAAATTTCCCTGAAGAACTGTTTTCGGTGAAGTAGGTTTTGGCTCATGCACTTGGCTTACATTGAGGAATATTCTAAAAATCTGCTGTTATATTCATTGTAGGGGTTGCCCTAAAAGACAATGCCCTCTATAAGAGTATCTCATAAGAAATTTCTTACCTATCAGTTTTGATTCTTTTGAGGAAGTAGTATTTTTTCACATTAGGGATAATAAAAACATGTTATTGATTTCTCTTTTTGTTATGGACACCAAGAAGCTCAGAGCCATACAATTTTATGTCATATACTAAGGGTCCGGTGCACAAAAATTTGTGCACTCGGAGGGTTCCTCAGCCTGGCCTGTGCCCTCTCACAGTCTGGGACCCTTCAGGGGATGTCCACCTGCTAGCATGCCTGGCCAGCCTGGGTGAGGGGCTGATGGCTGTTTGCAGGCTGGCCAAGCCCCCCGGTGGGGACCATCACCCCATGGGGGTGTGGCCAGCCTGGGTGAGGGGCTGATGGCCATTTTCAGGCTTCCCATAGCTCCCATTGACCCAAGTCTCAGCAAGGTTGGCTGGAATAAGATTTCTGGGGTTTATTTATCTTCTATAATTGAAACTTTGTTGCTTGAGCAGAGGCCTAGGCAGACAATGAAGCCTCCTGTTTGCTTCAGTTCCATGGCTTCTATAATTGAAACATTGTTGCCGTGAGCAGAGGCCCAGCTGGCTTAAGCAGGCAGCTACAATGGAAGGCTCCTGTTTGCTCTAGCTCCATGGCTGCCAGCCTCCATCTTGGCTGGGTTAATTTGCATACCACCACTCTGATTGGCTGGTGGGTATGGCTTAGGTGTCTCAGAATGGTGGTTAATTTGCATATTACTCTTATTAGATTTTCATTATGACTTTCTTTGTGGTCTTCAACTTTATGTATGGTTTTCTTGATTATATTTAAATTTATATATTTTAATTTCTTTATAGGTGTTTTAATTTGCCTCAAATTCTATGTGAAATGAAATGGGAGGATAAATTCATAATAAATAACACACGACCATATTTGCTCTCTTTGACTCCTCCCTATCAGGGTGGTATACAGCATGGGGTGGAGGGGAGGTGGATAGTCAAGACAGGGAGGTCAGTTACAAGGCTCTTCTAAAAGTCCAAGAGAGAAAGGAGGGAGGCTAAACTAAGGCAATAGTAATGGAGATGAGGGGAAAGGGGTGGGTCTGAGAGATGTTTAGGAAGTAGAGTGGAAGGGAATTGGTAATGAAGTAGATGGTGCATGTGTGAGGAATGGGTGGGTGAGGAGAGGCAGTGTCCAAAACAATTCTGAAGTGTCTGTCTTGTTGGCTTGGACGGCAGGTGTAGATGGTGTGTTCACTGTGATAATGGAAGTCTGGAAGAGAACCAGGTCCGAAGTGAAGATGGTGGGAGACAATCCGGTGGACGTGCCTATAACAGTTGGTCTGGAAGTGAGAAGAACATCTGCAGTGGAGGTAGCAACTTGGTCTTCAGGGGACTGAACGTGTTTTCCTGAAGAGAGTGAGGCAGAGAAGGGCAAAAGCAAAAGGAGCATTTAGTCAGAGTCCTGGGGATCATCATCTAATGATCAGGTAGAGGAGGAAGAGCTGGCAAAAGAAAACAAGAAAGGAAAGCAAGAGAAAACAAGAGTACAAGGAAATGGGAACTAAAGGAAAGAGTGTGTAAGATGGTGGCCGTGGTCAAAGGCAGCGAATGCTACCAGTTAGGAGCGAGGAAGACAAGGACTGAATAGAGTGCTTTCAGTCAGGACCTGTAAATGGAGATGTTCAGCCATTCATTCCCCAATACATGTCAGTGAGTGCTGTGCATCACATTCTAATTGAATAATGATGACTGACCTGATGTGGTGGAAATGAAAGTTAATGGGGTGCAAGGAAGTTTAATCCATCAGGATGGATAATGATGGAAGAATAGTGGGTTTGGAGGGGAAGCTCAGTCTGGAGGCATTATTACCTCAGAAACAGAGTACAATTTTTATTTTTAGAAAATCATCATAGCTAGGTATGTGCACCAAGTTAAATGATGGTATTGCAATATTGAAGCAAAGTATTATAAAATGACTTATGGACTGTGTTTAAATCAGAGAAAACAGGCCAAGGTATTCATGAACATCAATAAATCTTTATAACAGTACAATTCATTACCATTGTTTGGATTAATATTGTAGTAATTACACACTTTGTACATTATGAAAATAAGTCATAAATAGTGTAAAAATAATTTTGAAGATCAACTTCTCACAAACCCTGTAAACAAGTTATAAAAGCAAATAAAGACAAATGAGAAAGTGAACATAATGTAACTATTTTCAAACTGCAAGTTGAAAACCACACGCTTCTTTTGATTCAGCAATGTCAGCAGGAGAAATTAAAATAAAATGAAACTGAAATAAGAAATCAAACAGGGAGAATTCAATCTTTCAATTATTTACACTGCTGAGAAAAACAGGTTTGTGCCATATTTACAGTGATAACACACAACACATTCTTAGAAGAATCAATTACATGAGACTGGCCCACAAAACATTAAAAAAAATATGCAGTGTAATGCTTGCCAAAATATGTTTTCTGCATTTTCCTCTTATTTTGTATTCATGTGATTTTTTTTGGCAATATAAAAATAGCTGCACATAGAGATGGATTTTAAAATGTAAAAAATACAAATAAAAAATATAATATTTTCTAAAGGAAAATCAGATACATACATCTTTTTAAAATGCTATTAAGTTGCATGAAACATTTACAACAGTATAAAGAACATTCACATAAATGTCAATAATGTGTAAGACATTCTTTTGTGAATCCAATTTATTAATGTTTCTGAGATATAGAGAATATCAACCACATTTCGAGAAACGACGGTAATTTATTAAGTTATCCATAAATCAAAAGTGGTCAGGTTGAAAAACTCTTCCTATTCCCAAAAGGGCCGTTCTGTCAAGAAGCAGCACAGGAAATGTTATGCATTTAAATACCTTAAAAAAATTAGACATGCCATTAAAACGTTTCAGTATTGTATTAATGAAAATTAAATCCACGAAAAATTTAAGTTGGAAGGGTATCTCTGCTATGGCATATAGCAAATCTAGTCAATGTGAAGTTATTCAACAAAAATAGAAGAACAGACTGAAGGCCAACAAAATCATCATTGGTCAATCATGTTAATTCCATTAGGAATAAATAATTTTAACAGCCAGAATCAAACACAGGTAATTGCTCTTAATTGTTATTTATGAGAATATATGAATACGTTACTCTGGTCTTGATTTTCTAGAGATAGCAGGGATTTTGTTTTTTGTTTTGGTATAACTTGAAAAAGTTCATTTTTGGTACTGTTAATTATTGATATTATTTGATTATCAAGAAATAGGAAAAACGCCAATATTGGCATATTTCTAGAATTACAAAATTACACACCATTCAAACATAACTGACTTCTGAGAAAATCATACACAGGGCCAAAAACAGAAAAGAAGAGATGAAAAATGGTAATAACATTTTATGCTACAATAGTAACATTAAAAAAATTAAACCTTGGAGAATTAAGTACATTTTCCAAGTGATAAAAATATAAGCTACCAAAGACAATTTTTCCATTGCTACTGACATGCTGATCTGACCATTTTCCAAACTAGGAAAGGACATGTAGGATGAACTACTAGATATATAAGTTCTTGCTGTCCCTTTAGAACATCATGCACAGAAAGTAAATTCAAGAACAGACATTTTTTGGGAGATGGAAATTCAAGATATTCTCATGTTTTATGTAAAATCAAATAAAAAAGAAAAGCTCTCCAAGATTGCTTTTAATAATGAAAATAAAAACTAGAAGAAAAATTTAGGTATATTTGTGCATACATTCAGGTATGCTATGAATGTATGCAGACATATCTAATTCTGGTTTTGCCACACTTAATCAAATTATGTCAGTTAAAAGATGAGAATGAAAGTTGATGAAAAGCATACAGCATATGACAAGAACATGTGAAAAGAGGGTCCATGATCCAAGTAAGGACACATCATCTGCAGGTTATACTGTTTTGTTTTGTTCTACATTTAAAAAGACTGGTCATTGAACCATAATTACAACAAATTCATAAACATGAAAAAATAAAACCACACACTAACAGTTTAGGAATGCTATTCAACTGAAAAATGAAATCCATAGTAGAGTTGCACTGTCCATAAAGAAAAATAAAAGAAATACACCAGCACCAACACGAATGAAAAACAATTTTAAAGCTAAAACACATATCAATTTGGTATCCTTAAAAGATGCTTATCAGAAATAGAACCTGATTTTGACTTATTTCCATTGTGTCTTTCATGTGTTTTTTCTCAATCCTTTATTCAATAACATAAATTAAAAGAAAGAAATCTTTAAGGAAAATAGGTACCTGCCAACATATATCAGCAAACATAATTTATTCATGTGGCAATTATTTGATGATAAAATGGATGGTTGAAAATATTTAGAAACCCAAAATTTAAGATTATCCATAGTGGTTAAGACCTAGGAATTCCACTGAATAACGAGGAGTTCTAGCATCCCTTTGCTTGTCCAAAGAAAATAAATGTAATGGAAGTTAATAATTTTATTCCTTAATCATGGAATAAAAGTCAGTGTTTTCAAATCAGAGCAAAGACCTGATATACACATAGGACAGAACAATATTCTTAAAGGGCTGTATTAAAAAAAATTGTACATAAAATGATTGTCTTTTGAGGTATTCTCTTTAGAAGCTGTGCAAGTTTTAGTGACCCATCTTGATACCTGTTTATACTAAAGGAGTAGGAAAGATACATAGATGAAATATAGCCACCAGATTTTTCTCAAGACACTACTGTCTGTTTTCCTGAAAATACTGTAGTTCTTACTTGCTTTAGCTCATTTTTCCAATGTATTTAAGACAAGTCGTTTCAGACATTAAACAATAATACCTCATCCTAACCATGGGATAGAAGAGATCATTAGAAAAATGCCCTCTATTGTTTTAAAAATGCCAAATTGGCTTCAGAGTGTGGAATGTTACTAGAAATGTGACCAATTAGATGGGTGTAATAGTTTGAACATCTTTCCAATCTTGAAAACTTAATGGAAATAAAAAGAAGGCAATGTGTATAATTTAGCATTTGGTTATATAATACGAAAGAGATCATAAGGAAGGACCTTAGGATCCTTGTCTTGTAATCATATCTTAATTACTGTCAGCCCAAGTCAATGATGAATTAGTTTCCCCTCTGGTGGTAACAACCTGTGCATGAAACTAGAAAATTTCCCACAAAATGGTGTTGAGTCCAGAGAAAAACTATATTGCCCCATGAACAAAAAGTGACTACTCCTCATTGATGATGTTTCTCCTAACGGAACTCTTCCATGTAGAATAAGCCATTTCAAAACATGCTTTACTGTGCAAAGAAATGCTCAGTCTAATACAGCTAGGTAACTTTTGAGCAAGAAAATGAAAAAATACTCTCTTAATGGAAACTATATGGCAACTATATTTCACAGCTTTCTGAGATCTCAGATTTGGTCTGTGCATAAGACAAACATTTAGAAATGTAAAAAAGATAAAGAAATCTAAATATAGACAAAACTTATATCTAAGTAGAACTACAAAAAATAGAAATGAGTTAATACTATCAAATGTGACCAAATCTTGACTTTATCTTAAGTGATAATCACTATGTATGTTATATTCATCATATGAAAAAAAAAATCAAAAAGTACTGAAAAGAATTTCTTAACGTTGATATGTTACAATGTCTGAAGTGAAAGTGGAGTTTCTTTTATGTTCTCTTCAATTATTCATAACAAGAAAGAAAGTAAAATGCTATCTTGATCATTGGTTTCATTATTAGAATTTGAAGACCTTTCTTTAAAAAAATGTTCAAACAAATATGACAAAACAGTTTCAGCTTAGTATTCCTTGGAATAAAAAAAGAAAGAAAATAAAAAGTATTTAAAAGAGTTGGAAACATGTTCTGTTTCTAGAACTTTGTAGAAAATGTTTGAAATGGGTTCCATTTTGGAGAGAATGGAGGCTCTCACATCAGCTTCAGTAGAGACTGTGGAGAGAGTGCCCTTCAGGACGTGTGATTTCTTCAGCAACCTGAGCTTTGTTGGGAGGTACACACCTTTCCCTAAGAAACAGGGGCTGCCATTCCAAGAATCTTCTACTCCAAAGAAGAGTTGTATGTCTCTGTCGTTTTCCAAAAGCACCCAGACTAACACCTGCTTGAGTTCAGTTTATTAGAAGGAAAAGTCTGCTGTTCTGGGTGCCTGCATTTCTACACCTCTTTCCTACTTGGTCACAGGAGAGACAGCGCAGGATACCGAACCGGTCCTCTTCCTGGTCTTCACTGCCAAGGGCAGCCCAAGGAAAACCGGTGGCACAACCAGCTCAACCCCTCGATGTTTCAACCAAGGTGGCCACGTGAGCGCACAATACTGGAAGCTGTAGATCTGCAGTTGGGACTGCAACTCCCTCAAAATACAAGACCACTTGTGTGTGTGCTTTCCACCACTTTATCTCTTTTTGGCAATAAGCCATGGTGTAACCCCCTTGAGATGACAAAAGAAATAAAAGCTCAGATGTGATTGAAGGACTCATCAAGAGGCATGCGAGCATCTCAAGGTGCACAACAGCAGGCAGATTTGGCAGGATCATGCTTTTTTAGTCAGTTTCAGTGGGTGGTGTGAACTCAGTGCTAATAGTAAAGGTGAGTAGGGATGTGACAAGAAACGCTAACATCGGTCAGTGTGGTACATTTTCATAGTTTTGAGTCCATATTTGGTCACAATTTTATGTAAACTATTTCATGGCCCCTTTTGTCCATGCAATTAGCAAGCCCAAAGTAAGAAAATAGCAAGAACAATCATTATCACTGATATGTCCATATAAATAGGCATCTTTACATAAGATAAAGAGATACTGATCTATATTTTTCTGCAGGCTTCTCACTAGTTTCACATGTTTCCCAATTTTAGATGTAAGCAAAGAGAAGATGGACATGTGTACTACTGCAAACAGGAAGAAGCAGCTATATGTAAACATATCTCAGACTTGTAAAATCTGCAATTCGATTTTCAACTATAAATATAAAGAGTGGACCACTATATACACAACTTCATGCTCGGAAGGTTAGTTTCATCACTGTAGAAAAACAAACAACAAAAAGACAAATATGTAGAATTAGTGGTCTAGGATAAACATTCCAAATTAACATTTATTTGAAGAAAACTGGCAGAACCCTGAATAGAGTTGCTGTTTGTCGTCATGAGCCAATCAATAATGGGTCTTACACATTACTTTTCTAAAACTCCAGGGTCATCAAAATTTCTATCCCAGATTCAACCCACATTTTCCTTTTGCTGCAGAGAAGTTTCTGGTAAGTGTCTGTTCCAGTAACTATTCTGGGAAAGCAGAAAATTAGGGTTTTTAGCATATATGTGCCATCGTTAAAATACATGTCCTATTTACAAATTACCTAGTCTTCTCCAAGTATTAAACCACACTGTGGAAAAGGCTGAGGATTCTGACCTCAGTGGCGCTACTTACTTCACCAATAGCTGACTCTTCCTGTTTCCTATTTCCTTTTGTTAGTCCTGCGCTGCTGTGGATGATGGGCAAGGTAAACCAGCCTGCTAGCAGGTCCTTAAGCTGTATCACAGGTTCCACTGAGATCTAAGGTACCATAAATCTCTGATTTCTCATTTTGAAGAGCCATAATTATTAAGGTTTTCCTAGAACTAAAGTTAACTCTGAGTGAACTGAGGGCCAATTGTCTTTGAAGTATAAACTTATACAGCAGATCTTGGAGATGGTGACTTTTACTCAAAAATAAAAATCAATGAGAAAAGTAAAATGTCCAGTTCATTAATTAAAAACATTTGTTTTTGTCTCTCCAAGGAAAATGGATCCTACATTAGATGTGCCTAAGAAAGGCTGGGAACTATGTGATCTTTAGAGACAGAGTTCATCCCATGTTTATGCATGCTGGGTCCACGCCAGGGAATATGGCCAGTGTGGCTCAGAGGTTGCGCATTAATCCATGAACCAGGAGGTCAGGGTTTGATTCCCAGTCAGGGCGCATGACCAGGTTGCATGCTCCACCCCCAGTAGGGGGCGTGCAGGAGGCATCAATGATTCTCATCACCGATGTTTCTATCTCTACCTTTCCCTTCCTTTCTGAAATCAATAAAAGCTTTTTTTAAAAATCTGTCATCTTGTTTTAGGAAGGTTCTGCTAAAAACTTGTTAGCTTTACCTGGAAAAATAAGGTTTATTACGATATTAAAAAATACAAAAGCTATAAGTATTTTTCTGATTAAATAGTTCTAATCTCCAGATGGGGATGGATACAACTTTAATGGTCTGTATGTATTTTCTTAACCAAAACTGCTGCCATTTACTCACTATATGAATTACAGTGTGAACTGGTACATCATTATTCTTCAAAATTTAGAAAACGGAACTATATCTAAAAGGAAAAGTAATTTAAACAAAGATCAAATCATTTTGCATAAAAAATTATTAGAGAGCAGCATAACCAAAGGGATATGTTCATTAATCATAGCTATTTACATGGCCACCGAAATCTGAATTTTCAAACATTGCTCTCTATGCTCTGAAGGTAAATAAACAATAATGTTTAAAAAGGGGATCCGCATAAAACAGGACAAAATCAGGAATCTACTGGACATCTTTTAAAAGTATTTTAAAAATAATTAGATTTGACTGTTATTTCAGACAGCTAAATTGGCCACATAAGAGATTTCAAAACATTCCATTTTTTTTTCTAACTGTTTCTACTTTTGGGGGAGGACGGTGCTGAGAGAGGTTGATGCCAATGGTTTGTTTTTGTGCGTGCTGGGAGGGTGGTAAGCAAGAGCGAGTTTTATCATTGAATTATTATTTTTTATATAAGAAGATTCAAGATTTAAAAAATCCTTGATCTTATGTAGATCATGATATCTATTCTGTGGAAAAATGAGTACTTAAAAGGGAAATATCTGATTTTCTAACACCAGACATGTTACTATTAGGACTGGCCTTTTTATGAACTAAAAGGTGACGACTGCTTTGTTGCCATTATTATGCCCTCACGGAAAGGAAGTGATTTAGAATCTGCTGAAAATTATTTGAGCCAAGTTCTGAGTAGTGTTAGAAGGCTGGTAAAATAAGCCTTTCACATCTACCTCTATGTCAGTTGTGCCAATGTATTAAAAAACCATGATAATATTAGATTACAGGTCAAAGGTCAAAGAGCACATGGTAATGCCAGCTCAGGATGTATTAAAAATTCTGAGAACAGGGGTTATGAGGGTGAAAGGATACGTTTCTCAGGTGAAGAAGAACATGATGGTAGGGCCGTCTTCCTGAGAACCGCTTGACCTCAGGTGTGGTTGAGACAATTATCTGACAGGCTGAAAGTGGAGTTTGGGAAGCTACTAAATAAATGATGCTGCTGAGAAAGAAGGAAGGTGTTTCTTTCCCTGGTCAAGTGGGGTGAGAGTGGTCAATCAAGAGAATAAGTTGCACAGGATCTCACCAACGCAGCTGATGAGCTAAGATGAAACCAGGAGAGTTAAGTTTCTCTTCATCTTTCTGTAATCCTACATAGTTTTGTATAACCTTGCCGGTGAAACACGTCTGTCAAAAATAACTGAATAAACCACAAGGTTTTAGAGAAAAAAAAAATCAAAATAATCAAAGCAGCATGGATGCTTCTGCCTCGCTGACTTTTGCATCAGTGGAGTTCCTTCATCCTTCAGGAGCATACATGCACAGTCCTCTGCAGGTTCACACCATTTTGTGTGAAGGGTTGGTACTACCTCAGCACAGCAGGGACCCAGCTTTTCTCTGCTTAAAGTTTGGCCAGAGCTTCCCATCGTCTGCTTCTAGTTCTGTTACTTACTAGCTCTGTGCCTGGGAAGTTCCTTAACCTCTCTGAATTTCAGCGTCCCCATCAGAATCATTGAGGATAACACCTTAGGGGGTTATCCTGACAATTAAATAAAATGACACCCCTTATGTAAAAGGGCTTGTCACATAGAAAGTTCTCTGTTAGGATAAGTTCCTTTTTCTACACGCTGGCTATAGGTAGCTATATGAAGAGGCTAGAATAGACTATTATAAAGGACACCAACTTAAATATAACCAGCGTCTCCTAAATAACGCAAGACACCACAGAAGAAAAAAGATCGTGCTTACATTTTCTGCTTTCTCAGCTTAGTGACTAATGTTGACAGGGTTCTACCATGTATTTGCATGTTTACTTAAGTATCTGAGTATAAATAGAAAAACAATCACAGTCAAGGGCAGTTTTAAACATTAGGAGTACAAGGAGGTCACTGAGAGACAAGCAAACCATTACGGAGGTGCACCGCCTGCCCCTTTCCATCCAAAGAAAGGACCAGACAGGGAAGGTCCCAAGTTGCAATGCTTGTTAGAAACTGTCTTCACTCCTTTCAGGAAGAAGTCAGCAGTAAACATAATAATGGGAAGATCTTCTGAAGGTGGTATCCTTTTCTTTTTTATGGCCAAACAACTTTTAGCAATGTCACATTCAAAATGTCTGCTCTCAATGGAAAAGGCTAGGCCAGGTGGAGAGAGAGGGAGAGTGCTTCTTTTAGAAATAATTCCAGAAAGCCTACCTTTTGCCAACAGCCAGGCATAGGTAATCCATCTGGGCCCTGTTTTAAAGGGAAGAATAAGAATTCCTTAGGCCCCACAGAAGTGATCATACTTCAGAACCCACATGCTCAGAGGTTTAAAAGCTGGATTTGAACTCGTTCGTAGCTTTAGTCATAGGCATATTTTTCTAATTATTAACAATTCACTCCCAACACCTCATGTTAATTAAAATGAAGAAAATAAAAAACAATTTTTTAGGGAGAGTACACATTTTGAAAAAACATAAAGTATAAAAAAATACGTCTAATTTTGAAAAAGCAATTTAGAAAGCATAGTGGTCTACTCAGTTCTACGTTGGGATAACAAATCTGTACTATTCCTCCTAATTTCATTTTCATATATTTCACAATTATCTTTATTAAGTAAACTGAAATAACTTCACTTCCTGGTCACTATGGTTGAATGCATGATAACGATGAATAATCAATGACGAACCATTTCTATCTGAAGTTTATAGTTCTTCAGAGGCTATTTTTCACTTTTCTACATTGAAAGTAGATATATTGGAATATATTTAATCAACCAAATTAAAACATAGGCAGCCTATCTATATCTTTACAGTAAAATGTTATTCATCAATTTCCTATTAAAATTCTTCAAAAGCGGTTAACAAATTCAGAATAAATCTGAGATTCCTAAATGCTGCAGAATTTATTTTTATTTAAAGTGTGAACACTCTTCAGATACAAATGGCATAAATGAAGCAGGGAGAGTTGGGATGTGATAAGCCATGCCTGTGTTTCTACCCAACAAAATGATTGTAAACTATTATTTATTATCATTACCAAGCAAACAAAAGACTGGGCATTTCGCATTGATATTTTCTCATTCTAATTATGAACTGAATACAATTTTTCTATAAACACAATCTCTTAAAAGGCTTGAGAAACAAAGTTATCCTTATAGAAACATGCTTAGCATTAAAAAAAATATATAAGAACATGCAGACCAAATATCACCATCAACACTACCATACAATGTTTTCCTTTACACCTCAGAAAATATGAATATACTTTTTAAAACAATATAAAAAAAACTGCTTTGAAATAGCTTTATAAGATATTTGGGAAAAATTCGGTAATGCCAGATTGGTACAAGGAGAGGGATCACCCAGAATTTTAGATTTTAGTAAGAGGAGGATTTTGGGTTCATGCCAATGGAGGTAAGGGAGTTCTGTCTACTTTAGGAAAGTGAGTTTCAAAAGGAGAGACTATTAAATCAAAAGGTTATGTGACAAAGAGGAGAGTTTGGGCTGTAGACTGTTATCTTTAGAAGCTCAAAGAAGCTTGGTTTACTTCCCTACAGTCTCTAACAGCATTCCCTAGAAATGGCTACTCCAGACTGCAGAGGCTTCACTCCGTGGGCTCGGCCGTACAGCTGGACAGAAATTTAGTGGAAGAGGCAAAAATGCCTTTATTTCCTTTAGAGGACAAGAAAAAAGAAAAGTTCAATTTAGGGGTAAAACCCAAAGTTGTGGGCTACCTGTGCCTTTACTAGTACATAGAAACCTTCCATGTAATATTAATGTAATCTGTAACTATTCATTGAATAAATTAACTTCCCCCAGAAGGCAGACCCGGCTCATGTCAGCTGTGAGAACGTTAGGAGATTAGTTTCCAGTTGCTGGTAGACATGCATGCTCGCTCTCTCCGCTCGGCAGAGTCGCGGAAGGAGCTGTTCATGCACATGCATGTAGTGTGTTTATCATGTAAAGCTTGGTCCAGAGGCACCACTTTACACCCACAGAGATGAACATGTAATAAACAAAGGAACTGCATGCAGGGTAGTAGGAAAGAGAAATACTGTACCAATTGGCAAGGGGCATCCAGCCCATCCAGGCCAGGCTGGCCTGGCTCCCCTTTTTCCCCCTTAATGCCACGGAATCCCTGTTTGTAAAGATTAACTCATAACGTTACTAACAAGAAATCATTTATGCACAAATTCTGCTTCAAAAATAACCACAATAAGAAGAGCTGGGAGAGGAGCAACTCTGAAGGGAAAAGTAACATACGGTGAAGCTGGACAAAACTCCACCCATCGTGAGGGCTTGACGGGGAATGCGGACTTCTGTTGAGAAGTACAGAACCATGCTAGTCCCTCTTTGGATCCTCCATTCGTGGTGGATCAACACTCCAGGGTTAAGAAACCAGGCAGAGCTGGTGGCCAGACACAAGGTGTGGAACATGACGGGATTACCCAGATGGATCATTCTAGTACCTTGTCCATGTTTAATGACCCCAGTCAGAGCCCCAGCTTTCATGATGGGTCCCTCCAGCTTGCTCTTCTCCCAGCTTATTATCCCCTCACACATGACATCTGGAGCCAGAGCTCCATGAGTCAGACATACCAACGGGCAAGGTGCATCTAATCCAGGGGCACCCTGTTCTCCTTTCTCCCCTTTAGGCCCCTTTTTGCCTTTCTTTCCCTTTTCCCCCTGTGGATACAAGGGTTTAAATAAAAGACAGGTTTTATTGGAAGGGGGTAAGTAATGGTGATTCAAACGATGACTTAGACAATAAAAGTCTGGAAGGGCATTTACCATTGTTTTCTGGTTTAGGTAAGGCATGACATTATAAAAATAGCAGAGTGACAATGGATTCTGGGTAACGATATGTACTCAACAATTTGATAGAAGGAGACCAAAGGCCAACCTATCACGAAGGGAGATCAGTGCTGACACAGAGCCCGGCGCAGTGGTCCTTTTGAAGGAGGTGTTTCTGCCATGGATCTGGTGTGTGCGTGTATGTGCTGCGCGTGCATGTGTGATAGCAACTCTACTGAAGCCAGCCAGTGCAGGTGAGGTTCAGAGGAATAATGGATATTTCGCACAATTTTCTATACCTGTCAACTGTAATAGGTGAAAGCTACATTGAGCCAGAGAAAAGAATATTAACAGTGTCTACCTTTTTGAAATAGAAACAATTTTATGACATTATTTTTTTGCAGCTCTCATTAAAAAATATTCAATGTATCAAAATATACTTCCGTTTTTTAAAAATTTGTTTTCAGGTAACTAAGAGCAAATAATTCCCTTATTAAGTCAGATAAATGAAGTTAAAAAGTGCTAATACTTCTTAGCAATACCAGTGGGAGAAATGCACTTATTTATAAACCCAGGGACCTTCTTTAATTCACTCTTATTGACCTCATGCCAGGCGCTCACAATGGTAAATGGGTTTCCAGCTTACTTGCAATTTTTAAAAAAAATTCTGTTCAGGAGAGGAAAAGCATTTTTGACTCAGCTGAGCTAACACTAAAATGAGGTAGGCAGGATAATAACATAGTGGGGAGGTAGCCATGGAAATTAGTATTTAGGAATCAAGGTAAAGGTTGTGGAAATCTGCGTGGATCAGAGAAATGGAGGAATTTAGGAAAGGAGGCAAAAGGAGGAGAAGGAAGGAATGCACCTCAGCTGTTTCACATTAACATAAATTCTGCATATTTATAACAAGAAGTTGGTAAGTACAAAATACAATACATACTTAAATTAGCGTATTCATTCTGCAATCAGGATGGCAGTTACAATAAAATGGAATAATTTCAGAAGCAAAACAACATGAATAGTCAAAGGTAAAAAGACATACACATAACAGAAATATGAGATATGCATTCAAATTAACGTATTCATTCTGACTGCGTGCGTGAAAGCTCCTCATTTCTGTCCTGTGTGCCAGAAAGGTTGCATTAGAAGGCTCAGAATCAGGAACACTAGGGTTGCTTTAACACTCGGGAGAGAGAGAAATTCTGTGTGGTGTAGTTGATCATGATTAAAGACAAAGCCCGGAGCAGCCGGGGTGAATGAGAGCAGGTGTGACCGGAAGTAAGCTGGGAGACCCATTGGGGAGTAAATTGCTCACTCATGTGGATGAATCAACATACTTCCTCAGCAAATACCTTCAGTGCCCTGAGGTAAAACGGAAGTAAACTTGTTTAGGTGCGTTCTCAGGAGGCAGTGGACTCTCCTTCACGTGGGTGTGACTGACACCAGGTGTGTTAGGTCTTATTTAGAATTCACTTCATTGTTTGGTAAATCAACTCATATTGATAACTCAACCAAAAAGTGTTGTCATACGAATTTTGACTGAGGTTTTGGGAATAATTTCTCAATAATATTTAAACTTTAAGCATTATGAAAACCAGACACAATTAAAAAAAAAAAAAATTCTCACTCGAGGAGATTTTTCCATTGATTTTTAGGGAGAGTGGAAGAAAAGGAAAGACAGAAATATCGATGAGAGAGAAACACATCGATTGGTTGCCTCCTGCATGCGCCCCTACCGGGCTAGGCTGGGGAGGAGCCTGCAATGAAGTATGTGCCCTTGACAAGAATCAAACCCGGGACCCTTCAGTCTGCAGGCCAACACTATCCACTGCCTTTATACAGACATGACTATACAAAGAACAATATATCAGTGTTATTATTAATCAACATAGTTTTATAAAACAAAACCATCTGTCCATGTGGGTATGAGCACATTAAAGACTCCTGCTAATATTTATCTCCCATGTCAAAGAATGCTATACATAAAGTGTTCACATGTAGAATCTAATTTTCCTATAGATAAAACTTCTATACATGGAATCTGAAATATGAAAACATTTTGTATGGGTGATTAACATTACTCTGAGGATTACATTTGTAGCTTAGTATTTTCATAAGTTAAAATGCTGGTATTTTCTTCTTTGTTTAAAAGAGCATTACAGTAAGTATCCTCATAATGGTGACAACTTCTGAGTGAGATTTTGCACTCATACTACCCACTAGGTAAATAGAAAATCTATAATCTTTAAAGCATACATACCTTGAACTAAAATATCAGTACGTTTATATTTTATAGTTGGAATTTGTAACTCAGAATAAAAGAATTATTTTTTTTTGGCCTCAGTTTCCTTGCCTGTGAAATGGGAACAAAATAGCACCAACTTCAGGGGGTTGTTATGAGGATGAAAAGACTATCACACGTAAAGCTTTTGTGAAAACACATAAGTGCTCAGAAAGTGTAATCAGATTGATGGTGGCAGCGGTGGCGGTGCCTTTTACATGATCACTCACGTGAACTCTCTCCCCAAAGGGAAGCTAATGTAAGTCATACTTAAGGCCTGTAGAATACAGAGCAGCCTTCACACCTTTCTTTCTTTGACAGCTCTCACTTGGCCTTGCTTTTCAAAAGCTATAAACTTTGACCTATTGAACAACTAAGTGTGTTGTTCAATAGGTCAGGACATGATTTAATCTGAGGACCATAACTGCACCAAGAAAGTGCAATTTACATTTGAACTGTAAATGTGCAATTAAAATTGAATTGTGAAAGTGCAACTTCGACCACTTTAAGATTTTCACTATTCTACTGAGGGGCTGAGTTTTTGTTTGCTTTTTTTGCCCAGTGTAAAAAAAAATTATTCTTCAAAGATCTAAGCAAAGGGGAGAGAAAGGGAAAAAATGATTTTAAAAATCCATACTCTAAATTTTACTTTCAGACAGAAAACCCTTTTGCCTGATTTTGGCGCCTATGTACCCTGGAGCCGAGGGTCCTGAGATAGAACCTAAATTTGACCTCATAAAATACACCAAATCTTCACTTAAAAATATCTAGAGCACTGAAAAGCTGCCTCATGGACTCACTGGGTTTATCAGTCACACTGCTTGTCTTCTATTTTTCCAGTTAAAAAATCAACACACAGAACATATCTCCTGTCTGTCTCTTCCCTGAGAATCCGCTGAAGAGAACTGAGGCTTTATTGAGCTGGCGAACTTGGCCAGAAAATCACTACGGATTTGTGCTATTTCAGTTTACGTTAATGTGTAATAAATGTTTGTTTTTTTCACTTTCAGGAATCCCTGCACATTACATCTTTCAACACACTGGTGTCAGGTAGTTGAAAAATAGTAGCCTGGCTATCTGGGGATTATAATGTTTTCTTCCATACTAGACAGTGCTCTTATTTCTAGTGGCGCAGCCTTCTTCCTTCCCCTGTGAAGAGCTGAGTCCTCACATTAGGCATCTGCGTATTTCTGGAGCACAGGACAAAGCAGGGGCAGACGCGGGAAAGACCCGCACAGCTGAAGCAAAGCAGACAGCAGCAAGAGATCAAGCAGGCACATGCCAGGAGGCAGAGGTCACCTTTTCTCCCTTTTCTCCTAGGTCCCCCTTTTCGCCTCGCGGACCAGGAAAGCCCTACAGGACAAAAAGCAAACCAGAGAGATCTATTGATGTAACTGCGGCAACATCAAATTGAAAAAAAAAACACAAACTTAAAATTGCATGTTTCTGAAACATAAAGGGAAAAGGCATGCCAACAATTTCAAAACTTAGAGAAAGTAGCACTTGGGAATACTAGTTTACTAACATGTCAATCATCTACATACTATAGGTTTCTTGCTTTTTCTCCCAGGAAATGTGCAGAGGAGAGAATGTCAGGATTCTCGACTGAGCCCTGGGGAGCTCACTGCTCTCGGTGTCCGTGTGCAAATCACTTATCTCAGCATTTTAGTCCTTTGACTCTAAAATGGGGTTGATGGTATCTGCTACACAATTGTCAGCGTGAGCATTAGATGTGATGAAATAAAACACCAGAATTCTGTCTGCACATACAAGCGGCTCGACGAACAGTAACTACTATTACTTGTGCTACTGCTGTTATTCCCCTAATACAGCTAGAGCAGCGCTCACTTCAAGAGGCATTTACTTTTGAGATCCTCTATATTTATAGGATTGTAAGACAAAGAGGGACTTGCAGCTAAAAAAGTACAGCATAAGAGCTTTGAGAATAGATATACTATGCCATTACCTAAGGTTAGCATGTGAAAGATACTTGAATTTTAGGCATATTTAAAAATAAGTGGTTCAAATACAAATGTTGAGAGTGTCCCTAATTTGAGAAAGTATTTTAAAGTGGCACTGTCACCTCTCAAGTATTAATTTTATACCAGGTAATTACTTTCCCCCCTTTATGTCTACCCTCTGCAAACACTCATGGTGTAGTTGAGGCGGCTGTTTACATGCGTATCCATTTTTGTTGTGAGCCTATCTCTGTGCACAGAGACAATAAGCAGTACTCTTGCTGCTACTGACGGAGACCATCAGCATCTATTACCACAGGAAGATGTTCGTCGCATGTGTTACTTACATCAAGACCAGGTTCTCCATCTCTCCCCTGCAAAGAACCACAGTAGCTAGATTAGTGTCCCCAGGTTTCATGAACAGGCTGCTGTGTTCATTAAGGCTGCCTGGACATGCAACACTAGTATTAGAACTACTTCGCAAATGTGAAAAAGATCTGCTGATTCGTATTACACATTTCCCCCCCACCCCCTACCCTCCCACTAAATCAAGTGAAATGACTGTTAATGTTGCTGTTACGAGTCATGAAAAAACATTTTCTTATGTATCAGGTTAAATAGCTTAATTTTTTTACTGAAGCTTAATGCTTAGTATCCAAGTTATCAATTCAGGAGCTACGTTGAAAGCAAAAACCATTTAGCTGATTTAAAAACACACCAGCACTAATAAAGGAGGCAAATCAATGCTGCTTTAATTCTCCAGTAGCTACCTCAGACATGAGTAGAAAATGTGGAAACTTTATTGTTAAATATAGTTTGGATTTGGCTAGCGTGCACCTTGTCTATAAATACTGAGAGTGTGAAGGTCACACCTTAAAACACTGTTTTTAAGTAATAAATGAATGATCCCCAAGTATGAAAGGGACCAGAGGCTGCTGTGCAAGGAGGGTAAACGCACTCTCACGGCGCAGCTGGTCGGGCAGGGCCTATTGCTCTCACAATGGATCCGCCCAGAGTTCCTGAGAGGTTGCTTTGACTCTGTCAACTGAAATCTATTTTAAAAGTCAGCCTTCACTTTCAATCTATTTTAAAATCAGCCTCTCTTTCAGCATTGAAGTTATGATGGTTTTAGTTTATTATTTTAGTTTATAAAAACTGAAAGTCCAGGGAAGTGCATAGGGATTGAAAACCTCAATACAGCCCTAGCCAGTTTTGCTCAGTGGATAGATAGAGTATCAACCTGCGGACTCAAGGGTCCCAGGTTCGATTCCGGTCAAGGGCATGTATCTTGGTTGTGGGCATATCCCCAGTTGGGGGTGTGCAGGAGGCAGCTGATCGGAGTTTCTCTCTCATCGATGTCTCTAACTCTCTATCCCTCTCCCTTCCTCTCTGTAAAAAATCAATAAAATATATTTTTTAAAAAAGAAAACCTTAATACAAGCATACACTTCTATTGTAGGCCTTCCCTACCCCATGGGATCATTTGTGATGATCCCAAAGATAACGTCCTATAGCAAACCTAAGGCCTCAATTTGAAGTCTGTGTCATTGAGAATTTTTATCCACATCCTATATTCCAGATCCCCTGTGATGACAGTAACAGAGGGATCAGAAACATCAAGTCATCAAAAACGTCAATTTGAGAAATAACTAATTAGCAGGAGTGGTTTTAGTAAGTAACCTATGAGAACAGATAAAATCTGCAGGAAGTTGTTTTAAATAAAGCTCCTACACCCACTTCTGGTACAGTGGCCTTCCAAAGAAGTGCCAATCATGGGTGTCCAGTCAGATGGTATGGGCAAGGTGTCACTGGACAGGGGGCATCCACCTTTAGGCTGGTGCTGTCCACCAATGGGCAGCTCTGATCCTCTGTCTTGTGACGTGTGAGGGCAGGTGTCTGTACGTGAGTGGGAGGATGACATGAATGTGACCTCTCTGGTGATACTGGGCTTGTAGAGAATTAGTGGACTGTTCTTGCTCCTGTAATGTGATTAGTTGGTCCCCCAAGGGCGAGGTTAAGTGACAGGTGATCTGTGCATGCTGAAGGTGCAGCCCGCACCCGACAGAGGACTCACGGGCAGGCCGTAGGGCCCTCTGGGTCCGGGCTCTCCCACAGCTCCTTTTTCGCCCTAAAATGAAAGGTAGAAAGTTCAAATCAGACACAAACACCAATATTCACACCTGTGCCCTAATGGGCTGTGTGTAAAGCTCCTGTTTGAATTATCATCCTATCAAAACACCAAAGATTCAGGCTCTTCCAGAATTGCTGTCAATGACACAGTAAAACTAATCTACATAAGACGATTGTATTAAATCACCTTAGAAAGAGCATAAGACTTCCACTGCCTGGTTGTGCAAAAGGACCAGCATGTCTAGGATGGTGTATTTGGGTTTCTTGGGCATTAATGTGAAACATTTATTTGTTACTAATTATTTTAAGTTACTATTTATTTATTTATTCATTTATTTATTGTTACTCCTTACCCAAGGATATTTTTTTCATTGATTTTTAGAGAGAGTGGAGGGGAAGGGGAGAAAGAGAGAGAGATAATGCATGCACATAGAGAGACAGAGATAAAGATAGAGGTAGAGATAGAGATAGAGATAGAGATAGAGATAGAGATAGAGAGAGAGAGAGAGGTGAGACAGATTGATTGATTGCTTAGCACCAGGCTGGGAATCGAATGTGCAACCCAGTTACGTGCCTTTGACTGGGACTCCAACCCTTGACCGGGACTCCAACCCTTGACCCTTTGGTGTGTGAGCGGATGCTCTAACCACTGAGAAAAATCAGCCGAGGCTTGAATGATAATCTTGAATGCTTATCTAATCTAATAAAAGAGTAATATGCTAATTGCATCACTTTGCTACACCCCAAGTCATGCCCACAAGCCAATCAGAGCGACGATATGCAAATTAACCCAACCAAGATGGCGGCCAGTAGTCATAGAGCTAGAGCAAAGAGGAGGCTTGGTTGCCCTGGCGATGGAGGAAGCTAAGCTTCCTGCCTGCCTTGGCCAGCTGTGGCCTCCACTCAAGGCAACAAAGTTTCAATTATAGAAGATAAATAGATCCCAGATACCTGCTTCCAGCCAGCCTCACTGAGAGCTTGGGTCGCTGGGGGCTGTGGCCAGCCTTCAAACAGCCATCAGCCCCTCACCCAGGATGGCCCCACCCTCATAGGGTGAGGGTCCCTGCTGGGGGGCTTGGCCAGCCTGCAAACAGCCATCAGCCCCTCACCCCAGCTGGCCAGGCACCCAAGAAGGACCCTTCTCCCTGAAAGGAGTGTGGCCAGTCTGAAAACAGCCCTCACCCAGGCCGGCCAGGAATCCCAGCAGGACCCTCACCCTGATCTGGGACACCCTTCAGGGCAAACCAGCTGGCTCCCACCCATGCACCAGGCCTCTATCCTATATAATAAAAGGGTAATATGCAAATTGACCCTAACAGCAGAACCACTGGGAATGACTGGTCACTATGACACACACTGACCACCAGGGGATAGGTACTCAATGCGAGAGTTGTCCCTGGTGGTAAGTGCACTCCCACAGGAGGAGCTCTGCTCAGCCACAAGCCAGGCTGATGGCTGCCAGTACAGTGGTGGTGGTGGGAGCCTCTCCTACCTCCTCAGCAGCACTAAAGATGTCTGACTACAGCTTAGGCCTGCTCCTGGATGGCAAGTGGACATCCCCCGAGGGCTTCTGGGCTGCCAGAGGGATGTCTGACTGCCAGCTTAGGCCCGATCGCCTGGGGAGCGGGTCTAAGCCAGCAGGTGGACATCCTCCAAGGGGTCCTAGGCTGTGAGAGGGCACAGGCCAGGCTGAGGGGCCCTCCCAAGTGCACAAATTTTTGTGCACTGGGCCTATAGTAAAGAATAAGTGTAATTGGAGGTGGTCCAATGAATAGGAAATTGCAATGACAGAGTTTCAAGTAGAAACCCCCCTCTGCCCCCATCTTCAGAATGAATGAATGTGTTTGTTAGGATTTAGCATGTAAACTTCAGAAGTCACAATGATGTTTATGTGAGTGGTCAGATAGAAAACATCCCCTTCTTTTATCACACCTCTGAAGAAGTTCAAAGGTTAGCAACTCTCTCTTATGAGTAAAGTGCCAAGTTTAGCTGCTCACTGTGAATGCAGATCCATGTATTTTGCTGTGATTGTCTATGCTCCAGATTCCCATTTGAGTAAATTTTAAAGTCCCTATTAACATTCTTCTTTAATCTAAACTTAGGGATTGGTGGAGCTAATTAGCACTGTCACCAGAAGCCCATAAAGAATACGGAAGCCACTGAGAATGAATGTGATAAATGCGCTTGAACTTCACTCAGTGTTACTGAAAGAGCAGCATTTGCTTTGAGGGAAGTGGCAGGCTTTGAAATAAAACACATTTACATTGGAATTCCAGTCCTGTCACTAACTATCTGTATGGCCTTCTTTCTTTCTTTTTAAAATCCTCACCCAAGGTTATGTTTTTCTTGATTGTAGAGAGAGAGGAAGAGAAAGAGACACATCAATGAGAGAGAGAACTATCAATTGGTTGCCTCCCCTTAGGCACCCTGATCAGGGATCAAAACAACTTAGGTCTGTGCTCTGACCAGGAATTGAACCTGAAGCCTTTTGGTGTAGACTATGCTCCAACTGAGCCACCCCACTCCTTCCCCTCCTCCCGCCCCCTGCCCCCCCCCAGGGCTTAGGTAACTTTCTTTTTTTTAAAAAGGTATCTTTATTGATTTTTTTACAGAGAGGAAGGGAGAGGGATAGAGAGTTAGAAACATCAATGAGAGAGAAACATCATCAGTTGCCTCCTGCACACCCCCTACTGGGGATGTGCCCGCAACCAAGGTACATGCCCGTGACTGGAATCAAACCTGGGACCCTTGAGTCTGTAGGCCAATGTTCTATCCACTGAGCCAAACCAATTAGGGCTTAGGTAACATTTTTAACCTTTCTGTGCCTGAGTTTCATTGGCTGTTAAATAGAAATAATAATAATACATATTCTACAAAAATTTTTCTGAAGACAAATTTTTTGATTATAAAATATGAAATTCACTGTTGTCAAATAATACGTCCATAAATAGTAGCTATAATATATATTTAGAGGTCTTATTTTTAATAAAAAAAAAAGGCTTGGCAACTCAAAGAGCAACTGAAATTGATTCAAAATAAATTTATTTCGTTTTGAGCTGGCATGTTATTTATAATTTTTAAAATGGTGGTGGTGGTGGTGGTGGTGTGGGTATGTGTAGTGGGAGGTAGGGGTTTAAAAGGAGGGTTCACATAGGCTGGAGTAGAACTAGTTTTTAAAAACTCAACAGATTAGGGTAGATTTTGTTTGAAAAAGCTCTGAAGATTATTTTGATGTACCTACTCCCTTCTTCCTCCTCTGATTGAGCACTTTGGCTTTCTTTTTAAAATGAATATGCCATGGCTTAGTTGAATTAAGCTATCACTCAAACATTTGTGTGTGGAACTTCTCATATAGAATTGGCCTCCCCAAATAATTACTTTAAATGTGTTAAGGTAATAGCAATCCACCTCTCTCAGCAGCGACTGCTTCAGAAGTGGATAGGAGGTGTGGGGATGTCAGCTGGGACGCTATGGGGTGCGTTCCTCACTGCTAAGGAAAGAGGCTCGGGAGGGGAAGGTGTCTGTGTGTTCTCTGCCTATGGCTCCTGGGGTGGGGGGGAGGTCAGCACACGGGAACCTGCTTGCCAGTGGTCAGAAGACAAGGCCCACGGGTGGAAAGGGACAGAAGCAAAGCCCAGAGCCCTCCTTTGAACGTTTTGCTATATGAAACAGTAAATGTCTTCATTGTATTTTGAGTTGGGGGCTGCCACTTAGAGTCAAAGGCATCCTAATGGTCTCAGTTTGAAAACTTTCAGGAGTGAAATATTAACACAGGGATTGGAATGTGCAACAACTTCTCCTGGATTAAATAATTCCCACCCCTTCCCTTCACCCCCCCCAAAAAAGACGTGCACCTCTCTAATTTACCAACTTCTGCAGAGTTCCTAAGAAGTTACAAGGCCAGATGAAGAAATCAGCTGAAGGCAGGAACCTCGGGGAGCTTGACGAGCTGAATACTAATGGTGCCAGTCACGCATCTGACAGTTTCTGAATAACACTGTCAAATGTCTGGCTTCCTTTAGGCGGGTCTAATTTTATTCGGGCTCTCTAATTTGCATGTCTACACTAAGAAATTATTCTAGAATGGCCCCCTTTCCCGATTCCTCCCGCTTTAAAATTTGAAACTTCTTCAAGACAGTCCAGATGGCGCCTCCGTCAATTAACACTGAGAACCGCACTCCAGTTTAGCACTTTGGGTGAGGGGCACTTAGGGAGCACTGCTATCTGAGCCAGTTAAGATAGTTAACGTGCTGAGTAAATAAATACAAGTGTAACACTTTACACTGCACACCATTTGACTGCAGCTATGCCTTCAGAAATTCTTAGAGATTTCATTCGCTCTCCCGGCTAATCCTGCCCCAGGGCCGAGACCCGATACTCTTGTGACACTGTGGAGCTATCGGAAGTAGCAGCTGATTTAGCAAATGGTAAACCCTCTTGAGCCCCAGGGCCTGCTGCCAAAAGACTACTTGAGATTTGCTGCTCCATTTTTAGTACATGGACTGAACTTCCTGATACAGTGCTCGAGTGGGTCAGCAGTGGAGGCTCTGCGCTTTTAAATATTTTTAATTAAGAAGAGCTTCATAAGTCATTGGCTTGATCTTAGAAATAAGATCAAATGAAGGTAATCGCAGATTCAGATTATTTATGCCTTTACGAGTAACCTCTTTCTAGAAGCATTCTTGGACGAAGCCAGCTTCCCTCATGGCCGTCTGGACAGCCTGGTCCTATCTGTATTTACTGTGGCTTCATTATCTGGTTATTTTTCTTAGAGATCTTTTTTTCCTCTGCAATTAGGCTGTAAGCTCTTCTAGATCAGGGATAATAGTTGCTTCCTACAGCACTGAATAAATATATGTAGTGTATTAGTAAAAGATTATAAGACGAGAAATTAATTATAATGGCATTCAATTCGCTGGGGCAAAATAGACTTTACATAAAAAGGAGGACCGTGTTTCCATTTCATACGGAAAGTACACTGTGTTTTATACATTGTACCATGTGATAAGTATTTATTGAATGAATTCAATTTATAGAACATGGAATTGGGATGTACACCAAGGAAATCACTATGTGGACACATTATCCCAGGTTGATGAAACGCTGTCTAGTTTTAAAAGACCACAAATGCGTTATTCCAATGTTTTGAAGCCCTCAGTTAGGATACTTTCTTTTCATTCCATCCTCGATGGTGGGGAAACTGATGACACAATTCCACTCAGACACACAAACACTTCTAAGTGTTCCAAGGCGAGGAAAAGGAAAAGTGGGAGAAGAACAGAGAACGAGGGAGAGGACTTCCAGACAGATGACCAGCTGCTGACGCGGCAGCACATTTTTGTGTGTCAGGTATTTATCTTCCACTCTGATTTTTTTTTCTTCCCAAAGATATGGAAACATGGCCTAGCAATAGAGAGGTTAGGGAAAGGTTTTTGTTTTATAATGCACTGAAATTATTTCCGTATGGTTAAAGGAAGACTATTCTTCCTCTTCTTCTTTTTTTTTAAACAGCAGCATGTATAACTGTGTGGAAAAGAATGTGTAGGTTTTGGTCATTTTCTTTACAAAGTTATAACTTACTCTCAATGAAAGAAAATCGTTTTCTATGAAAGATTATTTAGCCAGAATATGAAGTTGCACAAATGTTAGCCCTACTGACTTCTATTTACGGGATTAAGGCTAAGTAAAAATATCTTCCTTACGGGTTCTGAGCTATTCCTGTCAGCTATGCAAATGTATGCATTGTTTTCTATTAGGGCAGCTGTATTCCGTGTTACACTCTGCTGTTCTCTCTCTCAGAGTTAAGACTCTGCATAGAACTTAGATCATATCTATTTTCATTTAATAGTAGGTGGCTCTTTGTTTCTTCTGGGAAGTTCACGTGAAATGAAAAGGCCACACTTTAGTTCCCTATTTAGGTCACAGCTTAGTAACCTCAGGAGCAACTTACTCTTTCTCCTTTGGGACCTGCAGGGCCATGAGGTCCCATAGGGCCATCT
Source organism: Murina feae (assembly GCA_004026665.1). Lineage (NCBI taxonomy): Eukaryota > Metazoa > Chordata > Mammalia > Chiroptera > Vespertilionidae > Murina > Murina feae. The sequence continues at coordinate 30,672 of PVJC01008553.1, forward strand.
GTACCCTAAAAAGAGACAAAAAAGAAGAGAATATGAGACATATCCCAGGGCCATAAGAAAAGCAGTTATAATGTAGCCAGAACTTTCCTGGGTGAATGACGCCCGAGAATGTCAGTAAGACAACTCATCTCCTTTCAAAGTGCTTTCTACTTGATTCTTTCAGGCCAGTGGTTTTCAAGAATCTCATGCAAACGGGATGAGTTATATAACTGCCTGTTTCAATGAAGGGCCCACACAAAAAGCTGTAGATCATATTTAATTACACGTTTTCTTCCTGACTAAATGGAACATCTTCACGTTGCCTCCCCCATCTTAAAAAAACCTGCAGGTGTTTTTTCTTCACATCACCTCTTGTTCATACTCATCCTCCACCCCCACGGTCAGCCCTACTTTCCTTGGCCACCGATGCTCCGAAGCCTTGTTTTCAGCTGTTTCAGAGGCTTGAACAGTTACACGAGTGAACAAAACTCAATGAGAAAGTGCTCAAACCAAACTTTCTTGAGCTCCATGCGGAGCATCAGGGGGTTTCGAGGGAAGGAATCGTTGTTGCAGGTCCTGCTGCAGTGGCGGAAGTCACTAGGGCTTACAAGGCACAAACCAGGCAGCTGAGGACTTGATGGCATAACTGCCTTCTGGCCTCCTAGTTTAGGATCAGGATTTCTGTGGCCCACGGGATAATATCGGAACGAATACAGGACCACTGAGGTCCAAGGAAAACAATGGCTGCCTGGAGAAGGTTTTTAGAATCGAAGAGCTAAAATTCCTTTTTGATTCTTAAAATTATAGCAAGGACTTCAAGTATGTTGGCTCATTTTCAGGAAGGCTATGCTTAGATTTGTAAAGAATTTGCTATAAAATCTGCACATGGAACAATTCGGCACTATAGTATTTTTATTTCTCTTCTACTGTTCTTGCTTATTCTCTTACAGCCGTGTGTTATGATGTAGCTCAGGGTTTTAAGTCCATTCTAATGTTGGTGAATTCTCACCATCTTAAACTGCTCTTTTACTGCCTAAACTCAAAGTTTATTTTCAGGAGACGTGTAAAGACTTAGTCCTTGTGGCTGAAACTTAAGAGTTGGAGCTGTTAAGAGCCACAGAAAAGAGACAACAACAGAAGACAGACAATTCATTTTGATGAACAAAGATTTGAAAAGTTAGTCTAATGAAGAAGTTACATTTCTAGTATGAACATAAACATAAAAGGGAAATCAACTTAAAATAAATCCACATTATTTTAATCCTGTCCGAGGGCCTCTCTCCTGGAATTACAGGAAATGTCGTCAGTTATGGAGAAATCTGCCAGGATTCTGAGACAATGACGCCAATTAGACTGGCAACTCTTGTCACCGAGCAGGTAATCCAGACCCGAGCTCCCATTTCAGAAACATGTTCTGTGGTTAAGGCTGTACGTCCCATAGAGCCGCAGCCCATGCTCTGTCCACCTTCCCCTTTTCTGCCACTGTCTTTGTCCACCTTCTCGTTTTACCCCAATCCTAGGTCCCCTTATCTTCTCATGAGAACACATGAGCCAAAAGGGTCTGTCTGAAGCACAGAATTCACAGCCACAAACGCGCTGGAGCAAGACGAGGCACTGACTCACCCGGGCTCCTGGCTTTCCGTCTAAGCCAGATGCTCCCTGTGTGATTTGGTTGGTAGCAGGGTTGGTGGGTGTAACACGAATGACAAGAACAGAGATTAGTATGAGGTACCAGTGAGCAAGTGCAACACTTCAAACAACATAATAGCCAGTCACAGGGTTCTGGCATGAATATCACATTGCCTCAAATTGTTAGTTAAAAAAAACAAAAAAACAAAACAAAAAAACAAAACACAGGACAGTAAACACCCCCATAGACGATGGCATTTTTATGACATTTCCATTTGACAAATTCTTATTTAGAAATCAAGGTAATGAGGGTCATAGAGTGGGCTTTAAAGCAGTTACAGTAACAGCCACAGGCTGCCAATATCCATATGAAATTCATTTTCTAATGAATGTACTTTTCACAATATTTTTCTTAAATCCTGAAGGAAAAATAATGGCTGATCTCCTAGGAAAGGGCTCCTTATAATAATCAATCAAGGATAGCATTTCAGAGGAGAAGAAAAGAACTCTAGTCTTGCTTGTTAAAACAGCTTTTATGAATGACAAATGCAGAACTTGAACGGGTCAGGATGGCTCTGTGGCTTTTACAGGAACAGTCATTGATTTCTGGGTTGTTCTTACTGTGTTCACATTTAATCACCACTAGAGGGACTTCTAGGAACAGGAAAAAGCCAGAAACAGTTCATGAGTCCAAACAAAAAATAACTGTCCCAAACAAAACTGTTCCTTGACTCACTTGAAGTAATCAAGTAATCATTGCGGTGAGTCTGGATGGGAAATGCTTTAAAAATCCAATGCAACGCATGCTTTTCTTCACCTTGGACTCCAGCGCCACATTAAAAGATAACATTTTCAATGCTTATTTCAAGAATAAGGGCAACTGCTTCTTTGATATGGCATCTGTATCTCAAAACTCAAATATTTATTTATAGTCCTTTAAAACATTGATTAGATGAAGGAGTATTTGGGAAATACAATGCACTAGCCCTAAAAATTGTCTTGGCAAGACTGCAGAACTATTTTCCCATTTTATGCTTCAGATGTGATTAATAATATAAAACGAAAGAAAAAAAATCTGTTCCAGCTGCAAACTCTACCAATGATGCTATGCCATATATATTTTGGATAATTTTAGATTTTACTTTATAATTTATTCTGTATAGATTTATTACGGGATTATCACTGCAAAAACATCTTTAGTTAGCAATGATGGAAAATTTTTAAAAAGTTTGTTGTTAGTTTAATGCTAGCATATGCAGAGCTTTCTGCTAAATGTATAAAAAATTATCACTAGTTCTAAATTTAAATGAAACAGAAATCCGAAGTTTCTTTTGCCTTTTGGTACTTTGTTCAGTCACCATTATGATAACATTTAAAAATAAATAGGGAGATGGTACAAATTTTGCATTGATAGCATATTCACCTAGGATGTGAATTAATGACTCACATATGTTATAGAGTTCTTATTCTGAGGTCATCCATTCATCTAATTGGTCTGATTTAACCTATGCTCTATCACTCATTCAATAAATGAATATCTATTAAGCATCTACCACATGCCTGATTTACATAAGGCACTGGTTATCAAGTAGAATAGTTACTACTTAAGATATAGTACCCATAGGGAAAATAAAATAACTGGTAATCAATTTTTTTTGTGTGTAAAATATGTGTATAAATTATTTCCTATTACCAATTTTATGTCATTTTAATGTAATTCATAATGTTCTTTATTAACTTTTGTTGTCATTCACTGAACAGACAGCATAGTAAAAGCTTGAAACTACAACCTCATAGTCAATAACCATTTTCAAAAAATATCTTTTTAGCTGTGGAAAGAAGACTGGCATGAGGTGCAGGAAAGGTAAAAATCCACTTTTTTCTTAAAAATAAAAATCTCTAAACAATTGCAAAATACTTCTCCCGTCTTATCCACTATTGCCACAATAATCTCTGAAGAAAGCATTTCTAAAACAAACAACATAGGACATTTAGACCTCAATAGGACTGATGAATGTAAGGAGCCACAGCACTGACCTCATGCTATCTATCAACAATGGCCTATTGCACACCTGCCACCAACAGAGGGCTACAGTTTGGGTATCAAAGAAGTAAAAAAAACTGAAGGAGAATTTAAAACTGCACTAAATTATAAAAATGTTTGGGAGAAATTAGGAGCACAGTGCATTTGTATAGAGGAGGGTGATGGGAGGAGAACTGTCAGCTCTAACAGAGGAAGGCAGGCATGTATACAATAGAAGGTCAAAACAGTGCTGGCATTGTGTGTATGGGGTCTTCCTCTTACAGAAGAGCAGACGTCAGGAAAAGAAATTGGGCTGGGCTCTGCACTAACAAACACAATGTGTTCTCCAATTACAGAAATCTCAACTATTAGTAGTTGCTAAGCAAACCAGAGTAGTTGCTTAAGGTAGAAAGAAAAGTCTGAGATTTGCACTGAAATGGAAAGTTTTCTTTACTTACTGGAAGACCAAGGGGTCCTCTGTCACCCTTTTGACCTGGTTCACCCTTCAATCCTTTAACACCATTTAACCCTGGTTCACCCTAAATGCAAAAGCAAATGCCAGTTTTGGTTGCTATCACGGGCGTTTCAGCTATGAGAGAAGAGAGCCAGTCTCGGAAATAGTTGCAGATTCCAGTTTTAAGTAACAGCTGAGTCAGGCTAGGTTTGTCTTGTATCAGTTCAAACTTAATTTCTAAAACATTACAAAATTAATGAACTGAAATGGACAAATAAAGTTCTAGAAAACAAAACACCCTAGAAAGTATGCTCTTTAGAATCAAAATATATGTAACTGAGTTCCTGCAATTTTCAGGTGTATATCAAGGAAATTGGTGTTGTGCCCCATTGTTCTGACCAAGCGAATCAGAGACAATCAGTGGAGGATGCTGAAGGAGATTCAGTAATAAAAAACCTACTCTGCTGCAATGGAAAACTGGAATATGCAGGACAGTGTTACATACAGACATTTTAAGCCTTTAAGCATTTTGCCCAGGGGAATGAGCTAAAAATATAGCCACTGATGTTTGAAGTAATGCCATTTAGTGAGTCCTCATTCACTGACTTTGCCAAGTCAGGTCCCTACCTGGATTAATCAATAGAGTAGACAGCAAATAGCCAATCCCAGAAGAAAACATGAAGATCACAGAACTTACATGTAGTAAGTTCGTCTGCCCAGTGTTTGAATGAGGAAGGTTTGAATTTAGTTTACATTACAAAAGCCACGGGAAGTGATAAATTTTGTTGACTGTATTTTTTTTTTAAATCTAAGAGTACGGTACACCTATGTTCTATCAGCAGCAGCAGGATGTTAGAAATAGAGTTTAACTGGTTCACTCTTCCACTTTTAAGCACAGACATCAACTTCATCAAGAAAATTTGAAAGCCTTAATGATTCAGCCTCCAAGCCCGATAAAGTCTTTCTGGGTGGGGTGGGAGGGAGGAGAGACTACGTCTACAGGGCAGGAGGTGGTACTTTCCCCATTTGTCTGATGATGAAATCAGTGTGGTGCGTGTTAAACATAAAGAGCCTGGGGTGCCAAGGAGACCTTAGTGGCGCAGGAAACGTGTATTCTGAATAAGCCTTCCAGGTGATTCCTCTCATCAGGAAACGCTGGGAGACAGACCATCCTTAGTGTCATGTTACATATTTAAACTTTCAAAGGGATCACAAAGGAATGAACACATTTGGGCAAAACCTAATGAAATTTGGGGATTCTAAAGATAAGATGATCACAGTGCTTCCACTATAGGGAATCGAAATGGTGGGTAAAGTATGATCCTGGGAATGTCACAGAGCTAGGGTTCATGTGAGGTCAAGGCCAAGGCTCAATAGTCTGCTTCAGTGAACTGGTCTAAACTTGAGACACCCTAGCTTTGCATGTGTGTGGTCTTTCAGCAAGTGGTCTTGAGATGACGGACAAGCAGGAAAGCCTTGGTGGGCTGTGAAATTCTTTGGTGAGGAATCATGTATTGATAGCACTGGTCATTAACTTAGAAGGTGCGTTTATAAACAGTCTAATTCAGTGGCAGAAATACCAAATTTCAATGCTGGACCTAAATTCTAGTCCCAGATCTGTCATTTAATTAGTGTAATTTGGGGTAAATTACCTGGGCCTATAGTTTATCATCTATAAAATCAAGGAATTAGGATAGGCATTCTATGAGGTCTTTGAAACTTTATAAAAATTCTCTGAAGTCTATGATTTAAGTATAATTAAAGTTAAGTGTAGGCAAAAAAAAATCATTGCATTTTAGATATCAAAAGAATCTTGGGCATCTATTAATCTAATGGCGAGATATCTGAATCACTCAAGGTATTAAAAACACAGTCTTAATGGCTTTAGTCTGAGTTATTATGATTGGGCTGATCTTTAGGGCTGCATTAACATCCAAGGAGAAGCCTGGAGTGGGAAAAGAGGCCCAGAAAAGTTAGATGAGTGCTAAGATCACAAGGCCAGTCGATGGGCTCGCTCTTCTGACCCCCAGAACAATGCTCTTACCCCAAACTATAATCCATGATTCTGAGACACTACCACTCACTGGCCTCACCAGAAGGTAAGGTATTCTATAAGAATAAAGAGGCATGAACTCATCCTGTGCTTCGGTGAGACACCTGCCTGACCTCGAAGAGGGAACTCAGGTTTCAGGAGTCAAACCAATATCTCTGCCACTGCTAGAGCTGGGTGAGCCACAGAAAAGGGAGGGCTGCCTTTCTGACTCCTATGCCAACATTGCATATGTGTTCTCTCACCCCTCACCATTAAAATGCACCAACTCATTACAGAGGAGCTCTCAGGATTACTTGAACCTTCTCTCAAACAGCCTTGAGGACTCGCTAAAAATATTTCTGTTCAGAACAGAGCGTCAAATCAGAAGTTAACAAAAAACAAATGGCACTTATGGGTGCTTATCAACAACTGCACCAGATATTTTGCTATTAAATCATCATAACCCTATGTGGTAAATTACCTAGTTGAGTAAATGAAGGATCAGAGAGGGTAAATAATCTGCTCACGGTAACACAGCATGTCAGGGAAGAGCTGAGATTAGAAGATAGTTCCTTATTGTACATGTCCCCTGGAAGAAGTAGATTGTCTTTCAGGGCTCATGTTAATCCTCCGAGGTGTCCTCTTGGTTTACAAGATAGTAGAGAACAGGTAGAGAGACCATCTTCACAATACATGCTGTACTAATGTTAAAAAAGGAGGGGCTATTCTCCACTGTTCTCTTGTTAATCCAGAGTCTCAATGTATGTGATGTGTGTGTCTCAATGTATGTGATGTAATCTTCTCAGTATAGCACACCTGATACACCACACTCCATTCTAGGCCAGTGGTCTCAGGGGACTACAAAATTAAGATGCTGGACAGTCAAAACATTTAGATGCGGTACTGCTACATGACAAGCAAGAAGTATCAGTAACATCTAAATGTACAACTGAAGATACGATAACAAGAAAGCATCTGGACTAGTCTGAGAATCCCATCAGATTCACTTCTAAATGTAGTTGATTTTGAGTATATTATGATTAGTGATTTCAGAAACTTCCATAATAACAAGGGAAAAGAAGGCAAAATGAGGAATAATTCATCTCCAGGTGATATCACTTAAATTTGTTCTAAGTCATTCTGTGTTGTGAGAGTTAAACATCTGGATACTTAAAGGCTTAAAGATTATCAACATTCTTGACAAGTAAATAAGACAGGACAGACATGCTTCCGTCATGCTTCCCCATGATTAACAAGGAAACAGAAATCAAATAATCAAGGGATTTGTTAGATTACCTTTGGTCCAGGAAGTCCATGGGGTCCCTGAAAATGAAAAACACAGCTTTTAATTAAGAACGCATTCACTGTTTCTCAGCAGAAGTGATTACATAACGTAACAAAAGAGATGTAAAACAAGAATCTCTTTGTTTGAGCTATAGCTCCAGGCAGGGCAGGAGATGTTAATACCTAGTGGAAGTTCCTTCCTGCTTCTGGATTGCTCTGTCATAGGAAATCTATTAATAGCATTTCTTTTTCTTTTGTTTTTAAAAATACCAACAACAAAGATAATGGTTTACTCAATCATTCCATTGTTTCATGGCCATTATAAAGGCTAATACAGAGGAAAAAATATCAATAGTAATTTCCATCACCATGAGATACATAATGATAATCCCTGTCATTTCATAGTATTCTTCCTAAAAGAAACTCTTACCATGGCCACAGCAAGTAAAGGAAATGGCACAGAGTGTTTAAGCACGACAATAGCAATTCTTTATGCTAAATACCTGAGAGGGGGAGGGTGAAATCCAAGAGAATTATAGAAAAGAAAAAAATAGGGAAAGAAAGTATTGTGAATCCACACTGCTCCTGTTTCTCAAATCCCCATTAAAAATATAGGTGGAAAATGTGAGATATCTTATGAATGTATATGGAATATAGATGTCTTAAAAGACAAAAATTTACCAAAGGAAAGTCCCAGACTTTAAATTCCAGTGAAGAGGGGACCTTTCCCATTATTAACTGCTCTATACCCTGGTGTTGGGGACCCTGAGGTAGAAAGGAAATGCAAAGATGATAGTCAGTTCTGCAGCCCTGTTGCATAATTTGTTTAATTTAAGGCTAAGGAAAGGATCTAATGTGGTAGTGGGAAGTATTATTTACCAGTAGAATGTATTTATTTTGACAAAGTGTATTTATTCTTCAAGGTTCTTGCAACAGATGTTTACCAATGTTAGGAAGTCATAATGCATGCATGAGTCAGGGCTTTTTTCCTGTATTTTGTGGAAAATCTAAATATAGAGACTAATTAGCCAACTTAAATTAACTAAAGGTTTCTGTGAATTGGTTTAAAGTTTTCAAATAATTTAAATTAAATAAACTATTAGAAAGAGGAGTATTTAAGTACCCATCAGTAAAATCATATGACAGTAAGAACATTTTTTAACAAGCAGTACACTGAAGTTTGTTACATAAGTGTCCACTGGAATATGTTCTCCTTAGATAAGTTGTGAATAAACATTTTCAGGAAATGTCTGGTATTTTATCAAGTATTCTTATCTTATTTTAGTAATGACTTGAAATTCTTTTAAACTAATTAATTTTAGGATATAAATAGGATATAGTGTTATTGAATCTTCTAAGTTAAAGTGGAGGAAGTATAAAAAACCAAAATATGCCATTTGCTTAATTCTTAAAAAGCTGTTTCATTTTAAAGAAAAAGTTATTTATAATTGTTTAGTGGGTGAAATAGAAAAGGCAGTAAGAAACAGATGATTGGGTCTGGACTATCCTCTGTGGCTTGCATCATTCCAATGAAGCTCTTTCTTAGATTTGTATTTAATCCGTATAATTGAAGACATGTGATTATTGAGACCCTCTCAGACGTGAATGTGATTTTGGAGGCTGCTGGACTTGTCCCCACCCTGCCCTGGTCGAAAGCACTGGATGCATCTGAGTTCCATGTTCTACCCTTAACACACCATCATTAGATAGACATTTGGAGAATTACACTGGTTTAATGGCTGCCTCTTCACTGGACCTACGTTCCATGAGGTCATGGCCATTGTCACACTGAGCGATCCCTGCAGTAAAGACTGTCTATTAAAGTACCATAAAGCTCAAAGGAAAGGATTCAACAATGTCTGTCACCTGTGGAAGCGAGCTTCAATTTTTATCGTATTATTTTATAAATGTTCTCATTGAACATTTCATTAAAGGATCTTAATCTTCAAAGTTGGTTAAAAACGTGCATTAATGGCTCCAATTATTAATCTTATTTTGCTACCAATGGCCCAGAACAGTGTTTAAAATGATTTTCTGATGTTCACGTTGCAAGGCTGGAGTAAAGCTTGCCAAATCTGTCTGTCTTCAACGTTCCTGTCACAATACTGCTCTATCTCTTTCCAACAGACGTGTTTGGGGGAGTGAAAGACAACACTGGAAAGTCAGTACATCTCAAAGCACCTCGTATTTTCTGTCCACTCCACAGAGAGTAGTAGGAAATACAAGCTGGCTGTTTTGAGGAATGCGCTCATGTTTTCTCTAGTAGCGTGCTCATAAATAAATGACTGCATTCTGGAGAGAAGAGAGACTTACCATGGGGCCTGGTGGACCATGGGGACCTGGTGGGCCTGGTGGGCCTATGATCTGTATGTCAAAAAAATAAACATGGATTAGGTTACTTCATTTAGATAAGGCGGTTTGGCTTGAATCTTTTGCTGGGATTCTGTTAAGGCCATTAATGGTTGCAGAGAAAGAAAGATACTGGAAGAAATGATGTGTTTGATTCTCTAGGTTTAGAAATTCCTTTATGAGGACAAAAAAAAAAATCTTTAAAAAATACAGTTCTTTTACAAAAGCCAGAATAAATCAAACGTACATTAAACGAAAAGGAAACAACTGATTTCCAAGAAATGCTATAATGCCACAACCACTATTAAACTCTCCAATATTTCACTAGGCAACAATAGGGCTCTGGAGAGAGAAAAAAACACATATGTTCTATATCCACAAAGCTCTAGCCACAAGAGTCGTGGGAAAACCATTGATCCCCCCCTGCGCCCCCCTCCCCCACAGCCAGGATTAGACAGTCCTCTGAAAAACTGCTTCTAACTGAGACCTCTGAGGCATTTTGTCTCATTGTACAAGGCCAACAGTATTTATTCTACAGCTTGACAAACCAAGAGGTTCATGGTTTTTCTCCTGTTGATAAGCCATCTGGCAGAGGTTGAACTAGATGAATACTAGGCCCGTTTTGGAGTTTTTCAGGAACCATGAAAGTTCAGCCGCCACAGACTTACAGACGGGCCCTGAGGACCTGGCAATCCGGAGTCTCCTTTCTCTCCTTTCATTCCATTGGCACCCTAAGAAAGACCATGCAGAAAGTTGAGCTGGTCAAGTGATTTCCACAGTGTAAGGAACAACTGAATTTTCTCCCCAAACCCATCATCCTCTTGAAATTTGTATATTATACACGTGATATGTAAAAGAATGATTTATCCTCCTACATTCTAGCTTACCCAAACACCGATAGACGTCCTCAAACTATGGCCCGCGGGCCACATGCGGCCGCCGAGGACATTTATCTGGCCGCAGGGTGTTTTTGCCGCTTGTTTTTTTTTACTTCAAAATAAGATGTGTGCAGTGTGCATAGGAATTTGTTCATAAGTGTTTTTTTAAAAACTATAGTCCGGCCCTCCAATGGTCTGAGGGACAGTGAACTGGACACCTGTTTAAAAAGTTTGAGGACCCCTGACTAGACTGTGGGTGATATGTGAAATAAAATACAAAGCAAATATAAACCAAGTTAGGTTTGATTGGTTGAACTTACACATTGCTGAACATATATTATGAGTGTCATATTTTTTATGGCAGTGCTCACTTTAAAAGGCAAAGTTCAGTCTTTTAACTATGTCATTAACATTTATTTATACACTTCCTTGTTTTTTAAAAAAATTGAGGACAATGAGGTTTTCTGCATTTCCGCCCTACGTTTGTCTACAATTTCCCTTCCGAATTCTAGTCATAATTATGGGGGGAAAACAACATCCTATACTATCATACACATAAAGAGGAGAATTTCCAGAGTAATTTCTTTGTAATTGTTTTACATTTTTGGTTTATTTTTAAGCTATGATTTATTTAAAAACGATCAGTTATCACTATCTTACGCATACTAAAGTAAAGTGACCAGCTTTATTCATTTTAGTACCTTCTAGTGAAATGAATTCAGGGAAACATGAAGGTTTATTTCATAATGCATTTGTTTGGATGCTTTAAAATTTGTTGTAGAGCCCCACTTGCAGTAATTGACCAATAATACCTCAAATATTTAAAAATTAGAAGATGATATGAATGATTAGATGAGACTGTAGCTAATACTGTAATTCTTTTCTGGTTATTTATCTTAATAGGAACACAGAAACATACCGGTAATCCAGGAAGCCCGATTCCTCCTTTTTCTCCTGGCATACCTGGGTCTCCCATGTCTCCCTTTGAGCCTTTGAGTCCCTACAAATGATATGGTTTGCATGTAAGAATCACACTAATCCTTGAGAGTGACATCCTAGAGAACACAGAATTCCAGATCAATTTGTTAATAGGTGTGTACTATGTAGAGAGATTGTGATTTTCATTTTTAGGAAGAGTTATTATATTCAATCAACGTTATTTCCCTGTGTGATAGAAGGCTTTGAATTTTATCATTCAGGCCATGAAAAATACAAACTTAGGTGTTGGCATCACTTCTCCTGATTCCCTATTTTTTACCTGGCAGCTAATTCTATATCACCGGTCCTGAAAACAATTTAATGGCTTAATTCTCAACAGCAAAGTATACATCTGAACCAGAACCTAGTGTTATAATAACAAAGGCCCAAATAAATCTATCTCCCCCTCTATCCTTACTGTCCCCTTGAAATTCAGGCAGAAGTTCCAATCGCCACCAGTGTTTAATGGTCTAATCTAGACAGGAAAGTCGTTTACTGCGCACTAATGTTCAATCAATGCTTAGAAACACTGCAGCTCTTCCACCGTGTTCTTATTTGTTCTCAGGACATCTCTGTGAGGTGATCCAGGACCTTATTTTTAGTCTCCTTTTACTACGAGGAAACATATAGTAGTCAATGTATATTCTGCAAGCCAACAATTCTGAATTAATGATACTAATATTGAAATTATGTTGTTAAGCATTTTCATAGAAGGAAATGCATCATTTCCTCATTTCTCAAAACTGCATTCCTCAGTGCAATATGACCAGATGGCCCGTCTTCACAGAGATAATCATAGTTATTACAAAAAGGGAAGCGGAGGCTGCATAACCTGATCATCTTTTCTCTACTGAAAACTACTTGTAGACAGAAATGTGTCTCTTCTTGTTATTTATACTTACTTTATAGCATCTGCTTCAGATCACCCTTTAGGTGGGTGGGTGGGTGGGTAGGTGCCTGAATGACTAAATAAATCTTACTGGTCAATCAGAGACCCTGGTTGGTTTTAGGGCTCTAGTGATTGCAGCAGAATAGCCAACCTGCTGGACATAGTAGCAGAAGAAAACCTTGTAAAGTCTATAGAAAAAACTCCAGCTATTGTACATGTACGGCCCATGAAGCATGCCACTATGCATGTCAACTTATTTATAATTGCTAATAGTGTGAAAGGAAACACACAACCAGATTAAAAATTCTAATGTGATCTCTGAATGATATAGAGAATCATTTAAAGTCTCTTTTTTAATGACCACATTTATTTAACGTGACGTCATGTAATTTCAAGGTAAAACTCTGATATTAAAATATCCAAACTTAATTTCCCTATCTAATACTATCACCTGAGGCGTATATTTCAATAACTGTATAAAGAATTCCCTCACCCTGACTAGTTTGGCTCAGTGGATAGAGTGTCGGCCTTTGGACTCAAGGGTCCCAGGTTCGATTCCAGTCAAGGGCATGTGCCTTGGTTGCAGGCGCATCCCCAGTAGGGAGTTTGCAGGTGGCAGCTGATCAATGTTTCTCTCTCATCGATGTTTCTGGCTCTCTATCTCTCTCTCATCCTCTCTGTAAAAAATCAATAGGGTATATTAAAAAAAAGAATTCCCTTGATTTCTTATGATTTAGCCATTTCTTGGATAAATAATGGAAGGTCAGAAAACATCAAATAGCTTGAAACTAACCCTGTGATTTGATTCTGGAACTGAAATACTGGCAGATGCTTTTTGGCTTATGGGCCAAATCCAGCCCAGGAATTGTTTTGTATAGGCTGAATGTTATAAAAAATTTTAAGGGGTGTTAAAAAAAAAAAAAAAAGATATGCAACAGAAACTGTATGTGGCCTGCAAAGCCTATAACATTTACTATCTGGTCCTTTACAGATAAAGTTTGCCAACCTCTGTTTTAGGGGAAACCTTGGAGAAACTGCCACATTCTGCAAAGCTACAACAGCCCTGCCTGTTTCTGTCTTCTCTAACAATCTCAACCATTAGGTGTAACCTGTATTTGCAAAAAGAAAACATATAGAAGCAATATCTCTGTCATTGATTTTAATCTCGAATCATTTACATTCACTGACAAAAGGAGGATATTTTTACTAAATAGGTAATAATTTCACAAGTCTATTAAAAATTCACAAAGGACTCACTGGTAGATGGATAAGGAGTATTAAGATAAAACTAAAGCATCATATAGCTTGTATGTTTTTGCAAAGAAAACTAACTTAAAACCAATTGCCCTTTAAAATAGCAATAGACTCATAGAGAGAGAGCAAGCAAAACAGTACTGTTGGGGGGATAGAGAGATTGAGCAAAAAATGGAAAAGAAAAGAGAACTATGGACATGGACAACAGAGTCGTGACTGGGTGGGGGAAGGAGATGGGTGGAGGGCAAGAGGGCATAGAAGGGATAAATGGTGATGGGAAGAGAAAATAAAAATAAGTAAATAAAAGCAATTGCTTTTTAGAGTTAACATAGTCTCCAGAACAGGTGGGGGGGGGCGGGGGGAAGAGGATATCACATATCCACACGCGTGTTTTTCTTGGCTTCAAACCTATAATGAAAGTAGGTTCAATAACAATGCTTTAAATGACAGTACGTATCTTTGAAAATTACCTGCTCTCCATCAACTCCTGGGATTCCTGGAGATCCTGGCTCTCCCTGTTAAGATAAAAACTGATGGCTTCCTTCCATTTATCATTAGTAGCATGCTGCGCTATATAAAAATGCTGCTAGTTGGTAACAGTACAATTTGACTTTCAGCAAATGTCTCATAACCCAAGAATACTCCATTACATCATACCACATATCTAAACTAAATAAAATAGCATTTTCTTGAATATTATGTATGACAATACTCATATGCAGCTAAGATCTAGTGTTTTTATTTTTCCCTCATGTGAGATGCAGGCTAAATAAAAATCGATGAAAGGAAACTGATAAAAATCATTTGATGCCTGACCAAATCCTATACTGTGAATCTATAGCAACAACCTATATGCCTCAGTTAATTTTTTTTCTCCTAAAAAATCTGTATGATTTCTCTCATTTTCCAATTTGAGAAATAAGTAAAAACATGACCGTTATCTTAAAAGAGGATAAAATGCGAAGCCCCATAAGTTCACAATAGTTTAACTGACACTGGTTGAACCATAAACAAAAATTCATAATGATTGTGAATGTGCTACTTCCAGATAAGTCTCACTGAAAGAGGCAATAAATCAGATAATAACTTAATCCACATTAAATTACTTTTGGATCAATTCGATTTCCCATACTATGCTAGGAATGCACTACATTTACTATTTACACTATGATTTATTAGGACCCTTGACAAACCCAAAATATATAGATTTATTTTTTCTTAACTAAAGATGCTCCATTAAAAACAAATTTAAACAATGTGCTAGAGATTTATTCAAACAACGAATGTCCAATCTCCTTTCAGTTGGAAAGGTACTGAACAAAGGCAAGATATTATTTTATATCAATGAATCATGTATTTGAATCCCATTATAAATATCCCTTGTTTCCACATTGTGGAAACTTTGTAAAAACAGCTCTTTTGAGGGTTGAATGGCCTGCCTCACAGACAGAATTGCAAGGGAGCTGACTCGAGGCTGTATTTTTCTAGAAAGGCTTATTTGGTGATGCTATAAACTACAGTACTGAGACAGCTAGCGCTCTTTTCCCCGGTAAAAACTTTAACAGCTATTGGCCACAGCATGAAATTTGAGCTGCCCAATGTTTTAGAAGGCACGGCAAACAAATGAAAAAGAGAAAAAACGAAAAAGGGTTTTTCTTGCCAGATTTCCTGCTCTTTGTGGTAGCAGCAAAGTTTATTTTGCCACAAAGCCTGCTGAGGTTGGATGCAACTGGCTAAGCCCTAGTTTCATTCAGTCTGAATACTTGTCAGCACTCTGGGTCCAATAATGATGGCTTTGCTAAACTTTTACCTTCAAAATGTGACCCATGAGTGTACAAAAGAAAAACGTAATTCATAAGTTATTCATTTATCCTTCACCGATCAAAAGTGGTTTGCAAAGAGATATATAAGAAGTCAAACAATCTATGTTGGGTAAAGGAAGGAGTAATGCTAATTGAAAGAGTTCTCATTCAGTCTGAGGCTGTGAGTCCTGAGTGAGAGTGGGTGTCAGTTTGACTCAGGCTGTTTTTGCTGAGTCTTGGTCATAGGCACATCTCACCCCAATTATCTCAGCCTTCTCAAGGACTGTATCAACTCACCCAAGACCTCAATTACAAGATCCTTGTGAGGTGTGGGGCAGAGTGACAGCACAGTGGGAAGAATGGCTGGACAAGGAGTATGACTAACTGCCTCCCCACTTCCCTAGTCTAGACATTCATTTGGTCACTTTTCCTGTTTCTCAGTTTCGGCTTGAAATAACCTTGACTCCCAAGGCTGAGACAGCCTTCTTAATTTGCATCTTGATCAAAGCACTCACTCTTATTTATAAACTAGTGGCCCGGTGCATGAATTCGTGCACATTGAAAGAAAATTAATTAGAAAGTGGCTGGCAGGGCAGGACTGGGTGAGACGGGCTGGACATGCTCTGGAGCCAACCTCCGGAGGTCCCTCCCTGGCCGGCCACACCTGGGGTGGCACAGCAGCTCAAAGGGCATCTCCAGATTGAATGGAATCCCGGTGGCAAGTGGAGTCCCTTGGCCTGGCCTGTGGAGATTGGGCCAAAACCGGCAGTCTGACATCCTCCGAGGGGGTCCCAGATTGCAAGAAGGCCCAGGCCAGGCCGAGGGACCCACTGGTGCATGAATCTGTGCACCAGGCCTCTAGTGAAATTAATAAATGAATAGCAATTGGATTATAAAACCAGGATATGCAAGTTTTAATAATATTGCCCTCTTGGCTAGGTGGTCCTTTTTGCCCCTGTGGGCCAAGGATGGGCATCCTTTGGGCTTTTGCAGGCATTTGGGCTGTAAAGAAAAATGAAGTCCTAGAAGCTGTGGAGGATTGTAGGGAATGAGGTGCATAGTTAGCACCAGGGACAATTTTGTTTCTGGAGACTCAGTCAAGTGAGGAGATGAAACAAGGAACTCAGACCTTGGTTGACTCTACATAGAGGAAAATAGATCTGCATATTTCTTTCTAAGTTGTCTAGTCCAGCTCACAAACATATTAAAGAATATGAATCCAGGTCAACTTGTTCACCAGGAACAAAGGATATGTATAGCTGTGTTACATCTCTTAGGGACCAGAATATGGTGGAGAAATAGTAAGTTAAAAATCCTAAACTGTACACTGTTATACAGGAAATCTGTTTGAAATTAAGATCTACGTTCAAATAAATTTCCCATGGCCAAGGACCTCAGTAATATTTTACCTTATATTTCTTTTTATAATAGAAAAATATGCTAGTGTTCTGTGCTCAAGTATCTTGAAAGAGAAAAGTACAAAAACTGATTTGTGTGTACATGTACATGTCTGTGTGTGTATGATAGACTTAGCAAACAAACTGTCTTAAGAGGCATAAACAAAAGATGGATTACTAAACTACCTGAATTGCCCACAAAAATCCAATGATGAAAGTCATATTTCAACACACATAGCTTAGTTCTGAAAAGCCAGAGTAACTGGCCATGTGATAACTGATTGAATAATGAAACTTTAGTTTGGAGGAAGAAAGCTAAGGCAAGCAACAGATTTTAGATATAAGCAAGTATGTTTCATTAGATAAGAGTTAGATGACAGAATATCTGAATATATACAATAACAGGATGCTATAAAAATGACTCAAATGATTTCTAAAATTGTCATTGTGAATGCATCCCTTATTCTTTTTATTATAAAACTAGAGCCTAGTGCATGAATTTCATGGAAGCAGGGGGTCCCCTCAGCCCAGCTTGCACCCTCTCCAATCCGGGACTCTTTGGGGGACGTCTGACTGCCGGCAGTCAGACATCCTTCTCAAAAATTCTGGACCACTAGCTCCTAATCGCTCGCCTGCTTGCTTTCCTGTTCGCCCTTAACTCCTCCCTCCCCCCCCC
>PVJC01008554.1:0-48074 GCA_004026665.1 Murina feae
CAGGGAAAACCCCGCCTCGTGGTCAGGCCAGCCTTTTCCTGCTCCCTGATCCCCGGAAGGGACCTGGGAAGCCACCAAGCAGGCCGCCAACTCTTTCCCACTCACCCGTCCCCTGCTGCCTTCCTTTCCCACTTCCCGGTGCCGCCAAGGGGTCTGGGGAGCTGCCAAGCAGGACCCCGGCCCCTGCAGCCTTGCTTTCACACTCCCCGGTGCCCCGCAAAGGGCCTGGGAAGCCCACCAAGCAGGCCACTGACCCCCCCGCTGCCTCTTTCCCACTCCCCTGCCCGCCACCTTGCTACCCCACTTCCTGGTGCCCTGCAAGGGGCCTGGGAAGCCCACCAAGCAGGCCGCCGACCCCCTGCCACCTCTTACCCGCTCCCTGGCCCGCCACCTTGCTTTCCCACTTCCTGGTGCCCTGGTGCCCTGGTGCCACTTCCAACTGCCAGCATAAGCAGGCAGTTGTAACAGAATCCTTTGGTTTAGTTCCGTGGCTGTTGGCCTCCATCTTAGCTGGGTTAATTTGCATACAGCCGCTCTGATTGGCTGTTGGCCTCCATCTTGGCTGGGTTAATTTGCATACAGCCACTCTGATTGGCTGGTGGTAATGGTCACATTTGCATGTTTCGCTTTTATTATAGAAGATATATCCCACATTCAAAGGCTATTAAATCACATTGTTTACCTATATCTTCAGAAAAAACAAAACAAAACACCTCTACTATTGTGGTAAACAACCTGCCTCCCTATATATAATGATCTGACCCTCTAACAACTTCAGCGCGAAATTATAGCTAATTTGCCTACAAAAGGCAGCTGGTCATAATAATCTGGCCACTCAGTGTATATTTCCCATTTAATCACAGGTCAGAACTGGCGGTGTGCACACACTCAGCTTTGAGGAGCACCTGGAGGCACTTGTGTAATGGCAGAGGCCAGTTGCAGACACAGCAGTGGCCTAGCGGCAGGACCAGCAGCTAAGGTCAGGGCCAAATGCGGTTAGCTAGTAGCGGTAAGGGCTCTAGCTGTCAGAATGCAGCCCGGAGGCCACAGTGTGTCTCCCCATCGGCCATGTGCATGGTCGCGGGGTCTCATTGCCCGGCTGCAGCTTGAGGGTTGCAGGTGCCCAGCAGGATGCTGTTGCAGGAGGTGAGCCCAGTGGAATAGGCCAATAACAGGAGACAGGAAGGATCTGGGCCAACAAGCAGCTGTGGGAGCCTAGTCTGTTGGGGTGCACTCTTGTAGCTGCAGAGTCTCGCCTCGGAAGCGCTCACAACCCAAGTATGGAGCTGGACAAGCGGTGGCGCACTGTTAGCGGTCTTAGCCATGAGCATGCGCGCAGCGATGATGGGGGACGGCTGCGCAGTTCTAGACGGGTGTCTTGCATCTGCGCAGCCGCAGAAGCCAGGTCTTGGCTGCGGTGTGGATCCCGCGCTGGGGTCGGGGCAGAGGAAGAAGCTGGGAAAGACTCGGCTGTAAGCACGGCGCAGATCCGCACGCGGGCCTTGGTGGCTGCGCTGGCCCATTGGTTTCTGCAGGGATGGAGGCGGCTGGGTCCTTGCAGAGCAGGTGAGCGAAGCGAGGCCCCTGCCTGTGTGTGGCTGACCCTGGAGCCTGGCTCTCTCTCCCATCTTGTCCCCCGCTGACTGTCTGTCTGTCTGTCTGTCTCTCTGTCTGTCTGTCTGTCTGTCTAAGGCTCAGCTTTGCTGGTCTCCGGGGCGGTGAAACCAAACCCGAAGCTGGTCCTGAAAGGCGTGGGAAGGCTTCAGTGGCCTTGGTTTCCCAGGGAAGGAAACCCTTTCTAGCTGGGAAGTTCCCTCTAGGCCCTGAGCAGTGTGGGCCTGGGGGCACCCGGCAGGGGAAAGGAAGTTCTTCCTTCTCGTTTTGTGTGGTTATTCTCAGGGGTTGTGTTCTGCAAACTCCTGAGCTCTCCCAGAGCTGGTTTTGTTCTTGGATAGCTGTCTCCATTTTTATTTTTGTAGAAAGAGGAAGGCTGGAGGTCTATCTTGGGAATGTCTTCTGGAGTTTGTTAAATCCGCGTGCTCACTGTTTTATAAGTAGAGAAAACACCCCGTTAAAATGTAATGGAGTCCACTAAGTTACTATTTATATATTCATTACAGAACTGTAATTGGAAAAGTCTTTAAATAATCATCTACTTAGTCTGACTCACATTATTAGACAAAAATCATCATCACAATTTAAATTATATGTAAATATGTCTTAAAAGCCTGTGACTTGATTTTTTTTTAAACCAAGTTACATGCATGGTTGAGCAACCTGCATGTGTGGACAAGTTGATGCCTATGTGATTGCCCTGTGAATGCTTCCCCCTCTATTGCCTAAGGGGACAGTGCTCAGTCCCATTTCACAAGGTTCCAGTGAGGTAATGTGGGAGTAAGCACCAGTGGCCCACTCGATAACAGGCACTTGAATTGGTTGTAGAGGTGGCATACTTTTGGGGGTAGGTTATGTGTTTGATAGACTTCGTATTTTGCCTATTAAATTGAATTATTTTGATACGTACTCTTAGATGTGTTTAATATAGAGTATTTTATTTCCTGATTTATAAAGCTGTTGCTCAAGAAAAAAATAATTTAAAAAGCATAGACCCAACTATCTCTACCTGAGATATATCTTCAAAGAAAAGGGGTATTCTAGTACCCAGGGGAAATGTGATGCCTATAAGTTTAAATACAGTTGACCCTTATTAATATTTGACAAAGGAGGCAAGAATATACAATGTGGTAAATATAATCACGTCAATAAATGGTGCCAAAAAAATAATTAGACCACCTTCTTGCACCGTACACAAAAATAAACTCAAAATGAATTAAAAACTTAAATGTTACACTTGAAACCATAAAAATCCTGAAAGAAAGCATGGGCAGTAAAATCTTGGACATTTCACATAGCGATATTTTTTTCTGACATGTCTCATTGGGCAAAGAAAACAAAAGAAAAAATAAACAAATGGGACTACATCAAACTAAAATGTTTTTGAACAGCAAAGAAAACCATCAACAAAATGAAAAGGCAACCCATTGAATGGGAGAAAATATTCACAGTGATACATCTGATAAAGGGTTAATATCCAAAATTTATAAAGAATTTGTAAAACAACACCAAAAAACAAACAATCCAATTGAAAAATGGGCCAAATGTAGTTAAGTTTTGTAGGAGTCAAAAGTTATAAGTGGGTTTTCAACATAATTAGACACTTCTCCAAAGAGGTCATACAGATGGCCAATAGACGTATGGAAAGATGCTCAATGTCGCTAATCATCAGAGACATACAAATTAAAACCCAATGGGATATCTCACACCTGTCAGAAAGCTGTCATCAGTAAATCAATAAGCAAGTGTTGGTGAAGATGCAGAGAAAAGGAAACCTTCATGTACTGTTGATGGTAATGCAGTACATCCTTCATGTACTGTTGATTGGGAATGCAGCCACTATAGAAAGAGTATGGAGTTACCTCAAATATTAAAAATGGAACTGCCTTTTGACACAGAGATTTCACTTCTGGGAATATAGTAGAACAAACCTGAAACACTAATTCAAAAGAATATATGCACCCCTATGTTTATTGCAATGTTATTTATAATAGCCAAGATCTGAAAGCAGCCCAGGTGTCCATCAGTAGATGAGTGGATAAAAAAAGCTGTGGTACATTTACACAATGGAATACTATTCAGCCATTAAAAAGAAGCAAATCTTACTCTTTGTGACAGCATAGATGGACTGGAGAGTATTGTGCCAAGTAAAATAAGCCAGTCAGAGAAAGACAAATATCACATGATCTCACTTATATGTGGAATCTAAGGAACAAAATAAGCTTACAAACAAAATAGAGACAACAGACTCATAGATATAGAGAACAGACTGACAGCTGCCAGAAGGGAGGGGGTTTGGGGCCAGATGAGAAAGGTAAAGGAATTAATTAAAAAAAAGAAATTCATAGACACCAACAACAGTATGGTGATTACCAGAATAACAGGGTGGTGGAGGGAGGTAGAAGAGGGTAAAGGGGAGGTAAATGCTGATGAAAGGAGACTTTACTTGGGGCGGTGAATACACAATTCAGTACACAGATGATTATTATAGAACTATTAGGAGCCTGGGGCACAATATATTATGCACTCGGGGAGGGGGGTTCCCTTAGCCCGGCCTGTACGCTCTCACAGTCTGGGACCCCTCGGGGGATGTCCACCTGCTGGCATGCCTGGCCAGCCTGGGTGAGGGGCTGATGGCAGTTTGCAGGCTGGCCAAGCCCACCCCACCCACCTTGCCCACCCTGTGGCCCACCACCTGCCCCACACACCCTGCCGCCTGCGCTGCAACCCAACTCTGTGGTTGCGCTGCCGGCCTCCATCTTGGCTGAGTTAATTTGCATACAGCCACTCTGATTGGCTGGTGGGTGTGGTTTGGCTGGTAGGCGTGGCTTAGGCATCCCAGAGAAACGGTCAACTTCAATATTACTCTTTATTAGAGTAGGTACACCTGAAACCTATGTAATTTTATTAACCAATGTCACCCCAATAAATTCGTTGAAAATAAAAGTGGGAGAAAATAAATGAGATAGCAGACTTAAAAAAAAAAATAAAGAGCCCTAGCTAGTTTTACCCAGTGGACAGGGCATGGGACTGTGGACTCAGGGGTCCCAGGTTCAATTCCAGTCCAGGACATATGCCTGTGTTGTGGGCTCAATCCTCAGTAAGGGGGCATGCAGAAGGCAGATGATCTATGATTCTCTCTCCTCATTGATGTTTCTCTCTCTCCCTCTCCCTTCCTCTCTGAAATCAATAAAAAAAATATTTAAAAAAAAACAAGAAAGGAAGGAAGAAAGAAAGAGAAAAATACAGTTTTACTCTTGAATAATATGAGGTTGAGCAGCTTGGGGTCACTTACATGTGAATTTTTAAAAATAAATACAGTTGGCCCCTTTGTATCTGAAAGTTTTGCATCCATGAATTCAACCAACTGCAGATATAAAAGTGTTTTTGCATTTCCAACCTGTTTCCCAGCTGTGGATTTCAACCATAGATGGAAAATGGTAGTTGGTTGCATCCTCCCATTTGAAGGGCCAAATGTAGTTAAGTTTTGTAGGAGTCAAAAGTTATAAGTGGGTTTTCAACATTGTGGGAGAGGGGTTTAGCCACCCTAACCCTCGCATTGTTCAAGGGCCAACTATACATAACGTGGCAAAATCTTGTGTAAACAAATGCAACAAACCTTAATTTCAATAATCATCTGCCCCTTAGAGCTGGCATAAATTTTTAGATTTTATTTGATCAATACCAGCACATTACAAATATTCTTGTTCTCTGTTTTTGTTTTGTATTTTTAAAATATATTTTTTATTGTTGATAGTATTACAGATATCTCCCATTTCCCCCATTTACTGCACACACCCCCCCCCACTCCCCACAGGTCTTCCCTACCCTATTGCCCGTGTTTTTTTTATTTTTTCAAAAACTTTAATAAATCTTTTTTTAAGCCTTTTAGAATAGATTTCATCAACACTATTTTTTTTGGTAAAATAATAGTCTTAAATTAGTCTTAAAGCTGCATTTAAAAAGACAACAGTTTAGAAGAAATGTAGTTTCTTTAATTTTTTTTTAAATGAACTTTTAAAAAAACATTCATTATACTTGTCTAAAATTGTAATCACCTAAATCATCCTACACTCAACTTTGAGCACAAACCAAAAGAAAAAAAGGAGGAAGGTGAAATTTTCATCAACTTAAGAAAATACAGTTTGGAGATGAATAGATTCAGCCCCGTATCTCACATTCTCTTGTAGCCAAAAGTACTGGTTACTGTGGTGCCTTGAGCAAGTTGTCAGATAAAATACAGTACACATACTTAAACTTGGATTTCCAATAAACAATGAATAATACTAAAAAAAAAAAAAATTATTCATTGTTTATTGGAAATCCAAATTTAACTAAGTACTGTGAATTTTTATTTGCTAGATCTTGGAATGCTACCTTTGTGGTCAAGAAAATGGTTACTTTCATGGAGTACATTTGTTTAATGTGCCAGCATGGATTTAATGGCTCATGAGATGGGACGTCCTCCATTCTAAGCAGGTAAAATAAAAGCTTGATAGTCACAGTATTTGTAGTAAATAGACATTGTGACTTCAATTGTCCAACGGATTAACATTTTTGCAATTTACAAATAAGACTTTTCCCCTGGGTTTGATGGATTCATATCCATTTGGCAAGTCCCTGTTGACCAAACAAGGGTGTTGGAGTGAGAGGTGTTGGATTCTGCCTTATAGTCAATTTCATTAAAAATGGGTATTTCCATCCTTGTTATGAAGGTTGCAAATGAAGGTTTAAATTAACCCTTTTTACAGTGCTACACCCCATGCGGGTTTCCCTTCCCATTACTTTCATATAACTGAAAGAATTTCAACATGTGGCTAGATCAGTGACTGACTTTTGGTGCATTAAAGAAGTTTTCTGGGAAGTCTGTTCTAGTAATTTTATTTTATTTTTCTGTTAGAAAATCATTCTCCCTTCACATAGTGGAATTCAGCACTCTTTTTCTGAAACCCCTTCACTTGTAATTCAGATCTCTGGGAGTAATGAAAGTATTTGCAAATATTTAGCACCTGCACCTCAAATCTTTCATCTTCAAAAATCTTATTTTTATTTGAGAGTAGAGTGTCTGACCAAGAACAACAGTTTACACTGTTCACTTGATTAAGCAGAAACATTCATGGAATTCAAGTGTTTCCATCTGAAATAGACAGCTTAGACTGATGCAGTGGGGAAAGGATGTGGACTCACAGAAGAATTAATGGGAAGTATATGATTTGGCACTGGGCAGCCCTTATGAATACCATCAATTTGAGATTTTTAAAAGCATCGAAATGTGTTTACACAGCTGGATATCCCATTTCAGCTTGATCTTTTTTCTTCATGTTTCCAGGTTATTTACAAATGTGTTTCCCACTGCCTTTTCCTTTATGCATTTTATTTTCCAAGTTTGGATTTTAAAAGCTGAGACAGGAACATAATATTGTGAAATACTTTCTGGGAATTGTGTTTGTTGCCGTATTATCAGTATCAGGAGAAAAAGTGTCAGCTGGAACATAAACATTTTTAGATATAATCTTATAGCTTTCTCTGATTGAAGAAAAGAATTAATTTCAGACACATTTCCAAGTGAAAAATTAATTTTTTGTATCTTGGATTAGTGTTGACAATATCCAAATTTTAGCAATATTCTGAAATAGCAACTCCAATATTTCTGTATTTCTTCTTTGTATATCCTTGATTATTGCCAGAATTCTTTTAACTTAATTTAAAATCATGGTGGTGGAAGGCATGGAAAATGTAATGTGAATTTTAAAGATCTTCGTCCATGTCCCAGGCCCAATTGCTGGCTGTTTGATTTAGAGAAGATATTTAACCTCTCCATGCCCTATGTTTCTCTCTTATGAAATGGAGTGTTATTTTTCAACTGCCTTCTTCATTTAGTATCAGGAGACCTAATGAGATAATGTGCCGGAGTCGTTATCCTGAATCATCTTTTTTTGGGGGGAGAACGTAAGCTCACAGGCACTAAAGCCATGCCAGCTGGATAAAGGCCTTCCTCCTCTATCTAGTTACTTGTAGAGTGAGACCCTCCAGAAATTATTCTTGACTGCAGAATTCACAAGGGCATGCATATATCCAGGATCGGGAATGGTAAAAGCTCTGAGAAATCCACAAAGGGAAGGGGCGGGAAAATGATTAGAAATTCACAAAGACATGTATTGGAATATATTACCAGCTCTAGAAATTTGTGTTTTGTTCACTCATGAATTTGTTAGAACAGTGACTGATTCATAGTAGTAGATCAATAAATATTTTTTGGATGAATGAATGACTATGAATTACCTCTCTGACGGGCTGGAATTCTTCCTGTAATGGAGGTCTATTAGTCTTTTTTTCCTTCTTCTTTGTGCTTGAGAGGAATCTTAACATGCAATAGTATCCATATGTGGTATTTGTTTTACAGTGATTTTTGTTGTTGTTGTTAATCCTCATGTGAGGATAATTTTCTCATTAATTTTAGAGAGTAGAAGCGAAGGAAGGTGGGGGAGAGAGAGAGAGAGAGAGAGAGAGAGAGAGGGAGAGAGAGAGAGAGAGAGAAACATCTATATGAGAGAGACTCATAGGTTGGTTATCGCCCACGCATGTGCCCCAACTGGGGCCATGCCCTTGACCAGAATACAACTCTCAAACCCTTCTGTGCTCAGCCAACGCTGTAACTACTGAGCATACCAGCCAAGGCTAAGTCGATTTTTTTTGGTGTAATTGTCACCTATAATTAATTACTTGGTGTTTATCTTCTCCAGTATATTTTATATATACCTGTTGATTGAGGTGGTTTCTAGATATCACTGCTTTACCCCAGTCCTTAGGAGATTTCCCCACTCATTTTGGAGCATGAAATTCTACTTTAGCAAACAAATCTCCCAGCAGGCAGGCAAATAGAATACCTTGCAGCTGGGGCTGGGACTGGGGCTGGAGTTGGAGCTTTCCCTGTGGCTGAGAATAAATCTGCCCCAAAAGGTGACTGTGGACAGAGCTGGAGAAAACGTCTCTTTCAGCTCCTGGGGGAACACGCATTCCCTGGCACAAAGGGGAAAATCTAACTGTTTCAGGCTTCCAAATGAGATTTAGCATTTTCCCCTACACTAGTGGTTCCCAGTCGACTTTGGCTTGAGGCCTACCACTGTCCCGGCTCGCGGCAATGCACTTTGACTAGAGTTGCCATTTCAGCTGCTGCTCTAACTTTAAAAATAAATAAATGAATGAATAAATAAATAAATAAATAGATAGATAGATAAAGTAAAAGAGTCCTCTCTCTTTCTAAAGAAAATCTTAGTTAATAAATGTGTAAACTTTCCTTTGCTTAAACCGTGTGTCTGGCTGATGATCACATCATCTTTTCCAGATGATGGCAATTTCAGCGACTTCACAGCCTCCTCTGCGCCCGTGCACCCCTAGGGTCCGCTTCCACACACTGTCACGGGACGTAACTCGACTCTTCTGTGCCAATTTTGCAAGTTCATGTTTTCCTTGAGACTCGTATATGGCATGTCTGGCAGCCAGGAAAGGACAAAATGAAAAATTATGGGTCAAAGACTTCTGTTTCTGGCGTTACAGAGAACCAGCTATTCAGAGAACGCCCTCTGGTATCCAACACCTGACGCAGGCTGGATTGAGTCTTAAGTCTTATTAAAAGCCTGGCTGAGCTAACGGTACAGTAAAGGAAACAATCAGAGGCCAGAAATGTCCAAGTTCAGATGTGTTAGCATGTGCTAGACGTGACAGGAGCCTGTGAGCAGCTCCCATCACTGGGGTCCAGCGAGTTGTAACAGGCACATATTAGTGGAGGACAGGAGAGAAAGCTGAGGGACCACATAGAGTGGGAGGTAGCAAGGCGAATCTCGAATAACATGTGGACACCAAAGAATGACATAATTTTAAGGAATAAAATCCATACCTAGCAGAAGGCCTAGGCATACTTGTCTATGCCAACCTTGACTCTTGCTGTGAGCAAGGGGGGGAAATATATTTTTTTAAAATATTCCTAATTAGAAGTTTGCATTTACACTGATTTGCAGCTGGAATTTACACTGCTTATGGGATCCTTTCCCTGTGCCCCCCCCTCACCCCCCACCCCCCCCCCGCCCAAAAAAAGCTGAAGATTTAGCTTAAAGTGGTCCTAGGTTGACACTGGACAGTTAGCATCATAGATACTGGGTGTTCACAATCAGAACTAATGGTTGACCATAACGTGGGATGACCACCCTGTATTGCCAGGTTTTGTGCAAGGATTGGAGCTTCCCAGGGGAGGACGGAGGGCAGTAGGTGGAGGTGACACTTTGGAGTCTCAAGTCAGTAGCTGTTTACTAGTTGGCTTTGCCATGTTTCTTTCTTTTTCTTTTTTTTTTTAAATCATCACCTGAGGATATATTTTCCCTCCATGATTTTTAGAGAGAGTGGAAGGGAGGTAAGAGCAGGAAGGAGAGAGGGAAAAACATCGATGTGAGAGAGACACATGAACTGGGGTTGGGGAACCTGCACCCAAGGTACACACCTTTGACCCTTCAGTCCTGGAGCTGGTGCTCTAACCATTGAGCACCCGGCCAGGATGCTGTTTCATATTTTAAAATAATTGATGTAGGGATATCAGCCTTAGCCTTGGTAAGTCACTCAACTGTTCCAAGTCTCAGCTTCCTTCCCTTCTCTGGCCTGCCTATGTCACAGGGTTATAAAATAACGCCTGTGAAAATGCGTTTTGAAAAAAAAAACAAGTAGCCATCCATGAACATGGAGTTTGTACCCAGTTTTGCTTCAGAGAACCAGATAATGCTCTATGGTCTGAAATAACTTAGTTATTTCCTCAAGGTTCCTAAAGCGGAGGTTTCATATGGTTTTCTCACCCGAATTTGTGTTGGATGAAAGATGTATGGAATGAAAGCTGGGTGGTAACGTGTGCTTTGCGGAGAAACTCCACAAAAGCATGGTCCTCTCCCTGGAACAAAGCCCTCTTAAGAACTGAGACATGGGATGAACGTTGGGAGGTGTGAATCAGGAAGGTGACAATCTGGGGAGGGGATCTCTTGCTGAAGAGGTGACAGTACCTCAGGAGTTGCTGAGAGGAATGTGAATTGGGAGGGTGGGCAGAAGCTGGCACCTCAGCTCTCAAAAAGAAGCAAGAAGATCAAAGGGAAAAGTTTAAAGCCCAGTAAAAGGAGAGATATTAAGGGAAGGTTAAACATTAAACCAAGGAACAAAAGACCCCAAACCGTCCCTACTGCCCAGGCATTGAACACCACCTCCGGCATTAAGCCATCAAAGCAAACCTCTTCTTTCAGCTGCTAATCCTTTGTTTTCCTTTGTTGCCAGGAAGTAGAGTCTGGGTCATAAATGAGGGTCATCCAGGGTGAAGAATTAAGCAGCCGGTGACTGCATGAGTCAAGCAAAGGAAGGCCTCCACTGGTGCGAAATACAAGGTAAATGATGACATGGGTCAGCCATGAGCCAACTCACACCCGGTGCAGGCTCCCGTGCTCCAGAACTCCCAAGGAGGGGTGTCCCCAAGAGGCCGTGGAGGTGAGCACATGCGGGAGGCAGGGAATAGCGCCAGAGATGTCCTCAAAAATGCTTTCGCGTAACAAAGACTAGGTTCCTGTTTAGATTTTATGCTATAGTTTTTTTTAAAAACCGTAAATCATTCTAAATATATATTTAGTCGCACTTGACCTAAGACTGAGAAACTCAGCGGTCCCTGTGAAAGGATACTGGAGAGGTCTGGTAGCAAGGATGAAGGAGCTTCCCATCTTCCACTCTTTCTTCCTGTCAGCCCTCCGTGTCAGCCCTGGGCCGAGGAGCCAGGAGAGCTCCTGTCTGAAATGCGGTGGTTTCTCTCCACCAGTCTACAGGGTTTTCATACGTGGGGCTTCTTTCCTTTCCATGTTCTCAGAGTCTCCTTTTTTGGAACTTCTATATTCTCACCTCCATCCCCCAGATTCTGAAAACCTATAACCACGCCCAAGCCCCTACAGAAATAATAACGATTTAAAAAAGGATCACGAGATGTAAACCGAGGTAGTATTGGGTGACTAACTGCTTGCCTTTCCTCTCAGTTGTGTAAGATACAAGGGAGTGCTCTTTCGAGGCCTTAATTAACACTTGGACGGAGGTTTTAGCTGTGCTGCTTATGGGCTATATAATCCTGGGCCCCTCACGTGACCACAGTGAGTCTTAATTCTCCTTAGGTATAAAATAAGGGTTTGAGGCTTTAATAGTTGACCCAGTTGTCTCCCTTTTCTCCTAAACAACCTGAGACTAAATTATCCATATGAGGATAAGGAGATTTTTTTAAAAAATGTGTACCCTTAAACTCTAGGATTGGCAGATCACATGTATTTAGTATAGCTTCCTTCAGATTTCCTTGGGTGGGCTGCCTGAGTTTCCCAAAGTATTCATCCTATTTGGTTCCTCAAAAATTGTAATTAAATGTTATCGTAGATCACAGTACTCTAAGCTCTCCAAACTGTCTGGACTACTCTTTTCAGAATTATCACTTTTTTTTTTTTTTTATTGCTTGTTCAGTGTCTGTACTTCCTGCAAGATTATAAGCTTGGTGAGGATAGGAACCAAGTATAGGTTGTTTGCCATCATTTTCCTAGGACTTAGTGCCTGGTGCATGATGGTTACTCAATACATACTGGATTAAAAATTAAAAAAGAATGACTGAAAGAATAATTTTATAAATGAAGGGAATGAAAATCTAAAGTTCAGTAAGGGTTAATAGATTTAGTTTTAAAATTAAAACATTGTTAACATTGACTGCTTTTATTATTTACAGACCATTAGAAATAATTATCACATTCATGTAGCAGGACTGGGACTCTGGCTGTTTTGATGAAAATCTTGAAGCGATAAGGGAATATTTCTCTCAGTACTTTTAACTTTCTGCATGACACTTACTGATCTCTGTGGATCCCCAGTGTCACCTGAAGTTCAGAACACAGTCTACATCTGATTATTCCTCTGCTACCTAAAGGCCAGATTGGTGACATCTTTTGCATCTTATTGCCCCGGGCAGAACTTTATAAGACAGTCCCACTGCAAACACTGGCAACCACAGTGATTCAAAGTTAATTTGCCTTCATGACCTGTTCATGTCAACTGAGGTCATTAATTCTGATTTGTGACATGACTTGGTTTGGTAATATGATATTTATCTGACATATGAATTATCTAAGAAGGTATGTTAATTTCCTAAGCCCTATTATTATTTTCAAGTTACTATGTTATTATCAAGAAATTGTTGATCCTTCGCTATTCTAGTAGGTATAACTATGAAACTGTTGTCTGTCCTTTTGTTCATTCATTCACAGAGAATCTTTTTTTTTTAAATCCTCAACTAAGAAAATGAGAGAGAGAGAGAGAGAGAGAGAGAGAGAGAGAGAGAGAGAAATGTTGATGTGAGAGAGAAATATCAATCATAACCTTTCATAACCTCCCTAATTAGAACCTTCTTGTGTATGGGACGATGCTCAGTGAACTGAGCCACTCTGGCAGGACCACAGAGCATCTTTGAAGACCTACTATGTTCTAGGCACTATAGGAACAGTGGTGATTATTATATAGTTCCTGCCCTCAGAGAATCCCTGTCCCACTATTTGTGGGGATTGTGATTGTGCAGCTAACTGGCTGTTACATACAGTTGATGAATGTTAGCCAAGGGGAACTTAGAATATTTTTGAGCATGTGGGAGAAATACATGACAAGTTTGGGGGAGAAGACACTAAAAGGCTTCTTAAGGAAGGAGCAAGTAAGATTTTTGTCTCTTTATCTTCCAAAATGTGCTCTAAGAGTTTAATCTTCCATTGCCAAGCAGCTCATAAGGTCATTTCTTTACATAGGTAATTACTTTCCTAAAAAAAAAAGTCTGGTATTAGTTGTTGAAAGCATGTTTTAATGGACTACTCATTAGTAACTGAATAATGGAGATGTAGAGAAAGAGGAATTTAAGCTGAGCTTTAATGGAGAAATCTTGTGTGTGTGTGTGTATTAAAAAGTGACAGACAAATGCATATAGGCATATTTTCTGAAAGAATGAATAGACATATGTTTGGAGAGACCTATTTATAGAAGTGCTTGAAGATAAAGTTTTAAAGGGAAATCTGGGCTAGTTTTTTTCAAAGCTTTGATTATCAGACTCAGAAGCTTGTTCTTTATTCAGAGGCATTTAGACTTATTGCTGAATAATGAGGTATTACATTCCCCACCCCTTCCATGCTACATTGCAAGATCCTTCATCTGCATGTGAGGTCCTTCTTGATTGCTCTAGCTTCACCTTACAGGGCTTATAGTGTCATCAACACATTATTTGGGTTCACAATTACAAACCTTCATATGGGCACTGGTGCTTTCCACCTTGTTTATTAAGTATTTTAGGAAATTCTTCTTCAATTCTTATTTTGTGACACCCTTGCGAATATGTCTTTGCTCCTGCTCTCCCTTCTCATGTCCCATAAAATATATTATTTTGTTTTCTTTGCTTATAATCTTTATACAATACTAGAGGCCAGTGCACAAAAGCTGTGCACAGGTAGGGTCCCTAGACCTGGCTGGCAATCAGGGCCATACAGTAGGGTGACTGGCGGGGTGATGGAGGGGGTCCCCACTGGCACCTGCCTTGGCTGGCCTGGTGCTACCCGCTCACTGGCCCGCCCCCCACTGCCACCGTCAGTTGCCTCCCTCTGTGGGCACCCACCTTAGCTGGCCTGGAGCCTGTGGGCTGAGGGCAGATCCTGCATTGAGCATCTGCCCCCTGGTTGTCAGTGTGCATCATAGCGACTGGTCATTCTGCTGTTCAGTTAATTTTCATATCAGTCTTTTATTATATAGGATTATGTACATGACTATTTGCATATATAAATAAGTATATTATATAAACATATTTATATATATTCACACACAGAAACACAGACACATATAACATATATGTTATATTATTTGTGTATATATATGTATATATAATCAATCCCTAATAGAATATAGGATATAAGAGGCCAAGGACTCTCTCTTCTTCCTTTTCCTCCTCCTCTTCTTTCTGTTCTTTTCTCCCCACTCTTCTCCCCCCTTTTCTTTTCCCTGGACTTCTCTCCTGCCTCTCCCTTTCCTTTTCTTCCTTCTTCTTCTGTTTTGACACCTTGGCTATATCTCAGGGCCGGATTATAGTAAACTCTGTACTTCACCTGTATTAATCTGAAGAGCCATGTGACTATGGGAAACTTAGGACACCTCTTTGAACCTAATTTTCCTCATTTGTAAAATGAAGATAGAAAGTAAGTTACCCAGCAAGGGCTCGCTGCCTGATGCGCATAGGAGCCAATACTATGACATCGGCTTTGAGAAAAGAAAAGGCTTTATTGTGAAGTCAATTGGCAAAGAGTCAGGAGGCAAGCCCCAAACCTGTGTGCCCAATGCAGGGTTCAGAGTTTTAGGGGGATTAGGCTCTAATGCAGCAGTGCTGGCTGGAGCGGTTTTGATTGGGGAGCTTTGGAACTTGGCCATAAGATAATGTAAGGGGCTTCAGTACTGGATCTTTCTGGACAAAGGGTTCTAGTATTCAAATTCCAGTCACATCCCAGGCCAGTCCTTTGTTTCCTTGGGGGGTGGAGCAAGACTTGGTTCCAGTGCAACTGGAGGTCAAAATTGTCTCCTCTGCTTATGCTTTGGTTGAACGATTTGGGATTTTGGTCTGTTGTCTCTGAAAAGCAACTTAGTACCTTGTTAGAAACAAGTTAGCACTAGTTTGAGCTGGTTTTGTGGTTGCAAGTACTTCATCCATTTTCTTGGATATTGGAGATTGAACATGTAAACCATTTAGGATAGTATCTCACCCACAAGGTACATCAGGACTGTTTATCTTCTAGTTATCATTAGGATGTTAACTCAACGTAACTTATACATGTGGGCCCCTATTTGGTATAATCTTGGAATAGTACTGTAAAAAACAACAACAAAAAACAAAAATCAAACAAACAAAAAAACACCAATTTTTATTTTAGATATAGTTCTCAAGGAACCTCACAGGGGACCCAGATATAATTCATGACACCTTATGATATCCCCTTTCCTTTGCTTCTTGATTTTTAAAACTCACAGATACTTTATACATACTCTCTCTGCAAACCACCCACGTGGGAGAAAAAATAAGAGGGGATATTAAATGATTTTTAGCAGGGTGCAGCCGTTGTGTGTGCATGTATATACATCCAGATGTACGCATATCTTCACAAGTATTTAATCTTTATTTGACTATGTGCTAAAGTGCTGGGAGAACTCAAAAGGGGGGAAACAGTTGTAGCTCAGCGTAGCATTTGACTAGGCATACAGGCAAGGGGAAGGTGTTGTAGGAACAAGAAGCAGAATGGGCTGTGCGAAGGGGCAGAATAAAGTATGATCAGATGTGTAAGTGACAGTGTGCTGTGGGGGTTTGGAAAATTTGATAAATTAATTCAACACTGCTGTTTAAACTGAACTGTCTCCAGTAGCACTCACCGGGAATGTGATAATGAGTAATCATCACAGAGCACAGAACTACATTTAATCCATGAGATTAGAACTACCAGATTCTCCTGCTTAGTCCATGTTTTGAGTTTAAAATCGATACAGAAGTCTATGGTATTCTGGTTGCTCAGATTCCATGAACCTTGAGAACACTCAGATCTCTAGGTCTAAACTTTAAAAATTAATTATAAACACCTTATGCCAGGATGTGAGTGGGATGGGCCTTCAATTTATAAGTGACTCAGCAAACATCAAAGCAACATAAGGTTTGCATTTGGCCCAATTATTTTTCTTTAAAGACAAAATGCTTTATTCATATACTTAGATGTGCCAAAAAAAAAAAAAAAAAAAAAAAAAAAATACAGGCTGCAGCAAATATTAGGAAAAAAAAATGTCCCAAATGTTTCATTGGAGTATACTTATACTAAAATTTGTTCTGTTGCTTATCTGAATTAAAATTTAACTGGGAATCCTGTAGTCTGTGTCACCTTACATAGGTTATGTGCTTATTTCACTGATAAAGAGTTTGTGGTATTGCCCAGCAGGTGTGGCTCAGTGGTTCAGCGTCCTATGAACCAGGAGGTCATAGTTCGATTCCCAGTCAGGGCACAATGCCACGGTTGTAGGCTCAATCTCCAGTGGCAGGAGGCAATCAATCAATGATTCTCTCTCATCATTAATGTTTCAATCTCTCCCTCTCCCTTCCTCTCTGAAAAAAAAAAATTTTAAAGAGTTTGTGGTATTAAATAAAGCAATTCACATGTGCAGTCAGGTTTTTTTTAAATTTATAATCAATTTTAAATACGGTCTTTCAACTCCCACTCTACATTCACCAGCTGGCTGGAGGCAGGAAAGCCTGTAATAGATGGGAAGGTGTGTTGATGAAAATGCCTAGCTTCTTCTCTCTACTGCCTTTGTTTGTTTGATGACTAGATTAAGTTATTATACTATCTTAATGTGTAATATTTTAACAGAAACAAAAAGGTCTAGCATAAAAATCTAGTTTTAAATACACTGTTTTTCTGAAATTGTTGCCCATTAATCAAAGCTGCTATCTTCAAACAATTGAATCCTGTGGAGGAAAAAATAGACAACTGCATTCAAGTATTCTTCGTCTAAAAGGAGTTTTTTAAAACAGCATGCTTTGTCTTAGAGATAGTTTTGATGTATTATTCAAATACTTGAGTTGATAAAGAAGAGATATTAACACGGAATTCTTCAGATTAATACATTTCTTAGGAAAACATTCTAACCTGGAGCATTAGATTTGAGTGGGGAGTAATTCAATGTCCTCCTGTAATTTCTTATTGTTGGAGGGCTAAAGCAATTTTTTCCAGGAAGCAGTTCAGAGTAAATGCAGTTTCTCTCTATGGCCTATACTGAGGCTCACCAAATTAGTTTCAAAGCCAGCAGTGCAACATTTTGAAATCAGGACATGAGGAGAATTTCAACAACCTACCCTTGATCGAGAAGATACTTACAACTAGATAGATGCATTTGTTTTGTTGTGCTTATTCATGTACTACACTTGTTGATTTTTTTGGATAATTATTCTATGTGTAGAAAGGGATTAAATTATTCTTTTAAAAACTGATGAAAAGCGTGTATATAATTATAGGGGAAATCTGGTTTATGACAGAAGGGCAGGAAAGATACCAATTTCATTTCTCTATCTCTAGGCAGGAGGGTAGGAGACAATGGAAGTCTCAACATTTTTCATTTAAAAAAAACTGTGCAAGGAGGCAAGAAAAACTTTGAAAAAGTTTTTTCGGAAGCTCACAATAGTTCTTCCATAATTAAAAAAATTAATTATTTTTTTTTTGTTGTTAATCCTCACCAAAGGATATTTTCCCATTGATTTTTAGAGAGAGCGGAAGGGTAGAGTAGAGACAGAGGGAGAAAAACATCTATGTGAGAGAGAGACATATCAATTGGTTGCCCCTGGCATGCACCCCAACCAGGGTTAGGGATCAGCCCGCAACTGAGGTATGTGTTCTTGTCTGGAACTGAACCCAGGATCCTTCGGTCCATGGGATGATGCTGTATCCACTGAGACACACTGGCCAGGGCTATATTTTTATGATTGTTTTTCACTGTTATGAGAATATTCTTATGATTTGGAGAATTAGTGATTACAAGATATAATTAGGTAGTAGCTGGCATATGATAGGCACTCAAGAAATGTTTAAAAAATATTAATGAATTAATGATTATGCTGCTGTTTCTCATATATATCTACTAGGTACACAAAATTTGTGCACGGGGTCGGGGGGAGAAGGGGAGGGTGTCCATCAGCCCAGCCTGCACCCTCTCCAATCTGGGACCCCTGAGGGGATGTCTGACTGCTAGTTTAGGCCTGATTGTCGGACATCCCTCTCACAATCCAGGACTGCTGGCTCCCAACAGCTCTCCTGCCTGCCTGCCTGATTGCCCCTAACCACTTCTGTCTGCCAGCCTGATCACCCCTTAACCACTCCCCTGCTGGCCTGATTGACGTCTAACTGCTCCCTTGCCAGCCCAGTTGCCCCCAGCTGCCCTCCCCTGCTGGCCCAATTGCCCTCAACTGCCCCCCCCCGCCAGCCTGGTCACCCCTAACTGCCCTCTCTGCAGGCCTGGTCACCCCAACTACCCTCCCCTGCTGGCCTGGTTGCCCCTAACTGCCCTCTCCTGTAGGCCTGGTCACCCCTAACTGCCCTCCTTTCCCAGCCTGGCTGCCCCCAACTGCCCTCCCCTGCAGGCCAGATTGCCCCTAACTGCCCTCCCCTGCTGGCCTTGTCACCCCCAACTGCCCTCCTCTCCTGGCCTTGTCACCCCCAACTGTCCTCCCATGCCGGCCATCTTGTGGTGGCTATCTTGTGACCACATGAGGGTGGCCATCTTGTGTGAGGGTGTGATGGTCAATTTGCATATTACCTCTTTATTTTATAGGATATGTATATATATAAAAGGCTAATATGCAAAAGTGTCCCTGTGGGAGTTCGACTGGGAGTTCTATTGCTCACTATGATATGCGTTGACCACCAGGGGGCGGCAGAGAATGAAGGAAGGCCCTGGCTGGCAGCCAACAGCTGGGGAAGGGAGGCCCCAGCAGGCAGCCAGAAGGAAGGCCCCAGCCGGCAGCTGGAAAGCCCTAATCAGTCCTGATCACCAGCCAGGCCTAGGGACTCTACTTGTGCACAAATTCATGCACTGGGCATCTAGTATATGTATAAATAGATATAACTATATTAGGAAAATATTTCTACAATTTAAAACCTGTTATCTACAAAAGGATTGAATAAGTTGTAGACTACTTAGAATAGAAGGGTGAGGCTAAGAAAGGAAATGATTGAAGAAAAATACATGACTGTAGGGTTTTTGTTTCTCTGAATGGGATACACAAGTTGAGGGTAAAAAATTGATCAGGATGATGAAAGGGATTTTTTAGAAAATAGGGGAGAAAAGTAAAGAATGAGAAAATGGCAGTGGAGAGGAATACAGACATCTAATATAAATTCTTTGTTGTTTCTATTGTATGCATCAAATTATTTTCTGCACTTCCTTATGAAATTTTCTGAAAAAATATTTTCATTACTGTGTAATGTGTTATGCAAGAGTTGGATCTATCCTGGGGATTGGCCAAAGTGCTAAATATAGTTAGAAGGTATAAACTGGGCAAGAAGTGATACCCAATATCCAAGGAGGTCTTACACTCTGAATATCATGCAATCTCTTTAATCATTTTCATGCTCAGAATTCATCAATGGCTGTTCATAATCCACTGTAGTGATTTTTTCAAATTAGGTTGAAAGGAGGAGATGCTGTACCAATCACCTGAGACATTTTTCAAAACACATATGGCAGCCATGTGTATTTTGGAAAAGGATTCCCATGTGATTCTCCTATTTTTCTCCCCAGAGCCTTTGTCTATTTGTGAATGACCGCCCTATGAGATAAAATCAAAACTAGCATAATAATATAGAAAACTATCGAGAAGGGGTTCATACATTTCCGCTCAACATTTCCTGGTCATTCTGCTTCAACTTTATACTACGGAAGTTGGAAGTGACTACACATTTTATGTTCAGTCCTACCCCCACCCCCACTTTTTCCCCCAAAATATATTTTACTGATTTTTTACAGAGAGGAAGGGAGAAGGATAGAGAGTTAGAAACATCGATGAGAGAGAAACATCGATCAGCTGCCTCCTGCACACCCCCTACTGGGGATGTGCCCGCAACCAAGGTACATGCCCTTGACTGAAATCTTGGACCCTTCAGTCCTCAGGCCGACGCTCTACCACTGAGCCAAACTGGTCAAGGCCAGTCCTACCCTTTTATTTGCATTTGAAAATGCTCTTTTCTTTTCTTGGAATATCCCTTCTCTTCTATCTCTCCTGACCAATGCCTGTTTATCCTGTAATTATCAGCTCCCTGTTCCTATAATATTTTGTATCTTGTTATACATGTTATTTGCATGACTATTTTTGTCTAGACCATGAGAACTTTCAGGGCTGAGGCTGTCTTTCTATTTTTGTGTCATTTGGGGGCATCATAAGGTCAAAACATGTAGTAGGTTTATAATAAGTTAATATTGACCGAAGAAAGCAGAAAATAGAGCTTGGAGTTGAATGGGTGGCATTAAAGGTAAATATACTGTGTCTTTGTGCTCATTTTATTTCCAAGAAAGCATATCAGAGATAAATAACCTACACATACTTGTGAACAAACTCATATGAGATAAAGTATCTGATTTAATTTTTTAATTTTATTTTCATAGACCCTAACAGATTGAATTATACTTTCTTCTCTTTTTAAAAGGAAAACAAAATTGCTGTTAAAAATGGCAACCACTTAGCCCTGGCTGTGTGGTTCCGTTGATTGGAGCATCATCCTGTACACCAAAAGGTTGCAGGTTTGATTTCTAGTTGGGACATATACGGGAAGCAACCAACTAATCTCTCTCTCTCTCTCTCTCTCTCTCTCTCTCTCTCTCTCTCTCTCTCCCCTTTACTGTCTCTCTAAAATCAATGGAAACATTTTTTTTTAAATGGCAGCCACTTAGAAACCTATAATGATGTTGCACATAAGCTGCCAGACGGTGCGGGAGACTTAATGAAACGGGCACTCAGAGGATATTCAGAAAAGTAGCCTTTATTTGCGGATGCACTAGTGCCGTGCATCTACTGCTATGGTGTCATGGTGTGTTTCTCAGTCGCCAGCTGTCTTTTCAGTGGAAAGGATTTTGCTGGATTTTGGTTTTGGTTGTGAATTGTGTTCCGGTGACCCGAGATCTGTCAGGAGAGAGCAGAAACTGTATTAGATTGCTTCAGTGATATATTTTGGTAGAATGTACCTGGATAGTGCCAGCAGCAGGCAAGAAAATCGGGGTTAAGGGCAGCTACTGCTTTCAACAGTGACGCCGTGCGGCAAGCCACATTATCCACAGCACCAACATGTGGAACTCGGGTGGATGGACTGGATAATTTGGTCTTCTCTCTGCATATTGATAGTGACCAGGACTTAGTAAGCACTCCCAGGACTATTCAATGCATCACAGGAAAGATAAGAATAGGAAGAACCGAAATTTATCTAGGATGATGTGTTCGGTCTTTTAATCGTAGTATTATGTGAAATGAGACCCATTTTGTATCCAAAGTTGATGAAGCAATGTACAAAGGTTATAGTCATAAATATTTCACAGCTCTTCCCTGTGAAGTTTGCCCTCTACAACATATTGTTAGCGTAGGCAGCTAGTTAACAAAAGGAAGGGGACAAACAGAACCAGCCAGATTAACTGGCAAAAGACAGTCACTCTGGGCATCCGAGTAGGTAGGAAAGATGCTTTACAATCAACTCCAGGAGTCCACCTTTCTCAAGTGGGGGGTTGGGAGGTGGGTGGTAGGGATGGGGGGTCAGAGGGGCATGGGGGAAGGTGAAATGGCATGGCACAGCCCTTTCACAAAGTGGATGTTCACTAAAAGCCCAAGTGGTGACCATAAGGGCAGGAGACAGAACTAGGGAAAGATAGTATAGATAAGGATGCAAGCCCAGGAAAAGCCAGAGAAGAGATTGGATGGTTTGAAAGAAGGTTCTTCTCTCTTTCCTCAGCCCCAGGAAATATAGGGAAGCTTAACAAAGGAACCAGTCTCTCTTCAATAGCCGCATGGACAAGAGCGCAGTGCTGATCAGTGCCCAGGTCCCACTGAGTGTTGGCCGAGGATGTGCAGATAGGGAAGGAGGCAGCCTCAGGTGCTAGAGTGATGCAACTCCAAGCCCTGTGTGGACCCTCCTGGGCCTGGTGGGCCCCAGTGCAGGCCTGCTGCCCTGGAAGACAGACTTGTTCCGCAGAGAGATGGAGCTGAATCGCCTGGTCTCGGATGAGCTGTCTGGGGTGGTGTATCTGGGGACACATCAACAATGTTGACCAGCTTCTGCTGCTGGATTTGCCTGGGAAGCGCCTCATGGAGTGTGGAAGCCTTTCCAAGGGCACTCTAATAAATCCTGCCGCTATCGCTGAAAATCCTCCTATGCGTGTGTCCCTTAAATTCTTTTCCTGGGAAACTGTGAAGAACTTATTTCCAGACCCATCTTCCTCTAGTGACAATATAACAATAGACAGGATATATAGCACGTTATTATTTCATCGGAATGTTTTATAGGTATTGTGGAATTAATGAAATATATACAATAATCTCCATTGTTCAAGCCCAAAAATATGAAAATGTATCATGTTTATAAATAAGAAATAGTTGCAAGCCCTATACACAATTACACTCTTTCTTCCCACTCTGTTGATTTATAATCTCAGTAGACATGATGCCTTGAATAGTCTGAGGACTAAAGGGTGGGTATGTATAAATTTGAATTACCTACTTTCTTTATTTGGGGTATCTATGATGTCTTCAGAGTA
Organism: Murina feae; assembly: GCA_004026665.1. NCBI lineage: Eukaryota > Metazoa > Chordata > Mammalia > Chiroptera > Vespertilionidae > Murina > Murina feae. Next base: position 22,996 of record PVJC01008554.1, read on the forward strand.
GGAAAATAACACATCTCTTTGTAGTGTTAGTTTCTAATTATCAAGTTTAGTGCCTTGATATGTTGGAGAGGCTATAAAACTATGAGATTGTATGGAGCTAAACTGCTGCTGCTGCAAAAAAGGGTACCCCTCTTGTTGTGTTCATCAGCTGGAGGAAAGATGATTGGGTGTGGAATCTGAAACTTGAGCTCTGGTCCTAGTGCAGTCGATAAGTACTCTGCGCATTTTGGCCACATCTACTAGGTTTTAGCTTCTTCCTATGTGAAATGAAAGGGTTGATCCAGAGATTCTCCCAAGGTCTGAGTCTGTGGTGTATCTGTTTTCTCCTATTGCATGCATTACTGCGAACTGGCTAATGTCCACTGAGGCTAAGTGCTTTGCTAGTCTCAACAAATATTATTTTGATATATCACATTTCCTAGGAAGAACAATATCTTCCATTAAATAAACAGATCATTAAGTGGAGACCAGTTCACTGAACAGAGGCATAGTCTATTTGCTGAACACTGTCAGATGTGAAGAGGTTCTAGAAAAACTAACTGGCCTAACAAATATTTTTATGTAAATCCAAGATTTCATTTATTTGTTCCGGATTGCAGTCTTGGCAAACTCCAGGATTATAGCCATCAATCCAGGAATTAATGGGCAAAGCCATTCTATTTGTAGAAGACAAAAACAAACAAACAAAAGAACCCACTTTGTGACTGAAATTTTTTGCCTGCCTTACAGATATTTACTTGAATAGGGAAAATCTGATAGACAAGAATAAGAGGTAAATTTGATCCATGACATACCGAGTAATTACTTTTTACCTTACCATTTCATCTCAGCTCCTCGTCCCAACCAAGTCAATATCATTCATTTAGAATAAATTTTAGCTATTTTTAAAAAATAAGTTTATTAAGCCATTAAAACAGTTTGAAATGTTATTATTATCTGTTCATCAGCGCAATGGTACCACCTCCATTTGCTATTTCTTCCATCATGTATTACCTGTGAGGGAACGTAATCACATTTTCAAAAACTATTATTAACTTTATTTAAGAAGCCCGGGGGCATTTAGGAACAACAACAACAAAAAATAATCTTGGACCTTAGTCAAATTACACAAGAAAGTTAAACTTGAGGATAAGGGTCTTTATGGTGTTTGTTTATTTTTGTTCTTTTTTAAAACAGTGAATTGTGCCTTTCATTATAAAGGAATGCATACTATTGTGGCTTCATATGTAATGTTAATTGGTTATCCATATATGTGTGTATATATACCCACACCAAATGTTATTTGATGTACAGAATCAGAGCGAGTTGGAACTTTCAGATGAAAAGCTTGAGGCCACCCAACTTGAACTATAGTAATTACTTCAGCAAATAGCTGCATGCTTTTGTTTAGGGAATGTGCATTTGAGACTATGCATTTCAGTAAATTGTAAAAACACTTCTTCCAAGCCTCCTTCTTACAAAAACAAATGCAAACTTTGGTGTGAACTTGTGAATTTGATTCTCAAGCAAACATTTCACATATTAAAAGGGATAGCCTATATGTTGAAAGATGGTTCAAATTATGTTATATCCCTGATCTGATTCTTTATGGAAAATCCAGTCACCTGCTTAGTAAAGGAAGCCAGGGATGAATTAATCCACAAGTTTAACTCTACCCACCTCTTCAATCTTGTTAGTGGGGGCAGTTTCCTTTTAGTCTTCAAGTTCTTCTGGCTCGTCCAACAATCAAATAGACACGAGACAGATTAGCAAGAGAAAAACAAACTCGAGTTTAAAAACATTTGTACCTCTTGTAAACATGGGAGAGACCCAGGAACACTTGAGTAACTTGCCAAAATGGTAGAAGCCATCACCTTAAAATACCACCTTCTGCTGAAGAGGAAAGATGATGTGGGGGGTGGGGAGTGGGTTATGGGAAGTTACCAGGAAAAGCACAGTGAACAGGGGAAAGGTTGTTATGCAGACTTAAGTCCTTGCCTTCTCCCCTGATGAGAGTTTCTAGAGATAAGGTCACCCCCCTTTTCCTGGTACCGGAGAGAAACAACTTCCGCATGGAGATTTCCCTTACAAATAGAAATGTCCTTGAGTAGGACAAGGGGCAATTTCTAGTTGGTTTTCAGAGTTTCCTCCATTTAACCTGCCTAAAATAATGGTTATCGGTGTGTGTTTTCCCCTTTGGCCGGTGTTATAAATTTCTAAGCATCAGTGTAACAGTCAGTATGCCATTTATGCTGAGCACTTGTTGAACAGTGCTGTGGCAGCTTCACTTGAGTAACAAGTTCGGGTTGCCAGTACCCAGGCTAAACTTTTCTTTTGTGCGATTTCATTATTAGCGATACTGAAAAGGTGCTTGCTGTACGTCTAGTTATATACTACAGACTACGAAAAGGCCTGCTCTTAAAGAATTTTTCATCTAAAGAATTTATGGTGAAGGGACATACTTTTGGGTGACAGATTCTGCTCTCCTACAATCTCTGTGCTTTGTCCACTCATTTCTTTATTCTTTCTTATTATTCAGCTGAGATTTTATACTTTGCCATTGCAATAGTCGTGTGTGTGTGTGTGTGTGTGTGTGTGTGTGTGTATTCATTTGTTCTTTTTCACACCTAGCAAAACTCATTATGCATCCGATTGACAGTGCAGGTACCATTGAGGACATGAGTATTACTGAGAACATCTGAGTATTTATTACCAGAGGGCACCTGGGAGATAGAATTGGTTTTATTGAGCTGTTCATAAATTAGACTGCAACCCATCTAGCAGCTAGAAGGGCATTCTGAGGGACTGTATAAAATGGAAGGGTTTTATAGGAAGGGTGTGGCAAGTGAGCTGTTAGCTTAAGAAAAGAAAGGATTATTTTCCAGCAGGGACATCTTTTCATTGGGGGAAGAGGAGGGAAAGTTTTTTGTCATACAGATTGCCTCCTCTTCCTGTGGAGCCTGGAGAGGGCCCACTAGAGAGATTACCTTACTGGTGTCTGACCAGAAAATTCCAGAATGGTTGATTATGTTTCTTGGAAAGGTTAAAATTACAGTTAGACCAGGTATTAAATCTAGGTTTGGTATCGTGGGCTTTCAAGCCAAATGCTGCTATTTTGGGCCTGTGGTTTTTCTCTTGAACAATACTGTGGATGTAAGAAAGGTCTAAATCTGTAGAGAATTTTTATAAGAGTTTGTTTGAGCCAAAACTGATGACAATTGCCAAGAAGCAATATCCCAAATGCTCCAGAAAATGACAGTTTTGCAGTTTCTTTTATAAATTTGAAATTAAGGAGGGAACGTAAGGAAGATTAAATAAAGGTGGGAGAAAGCAAGGCCGGGATTGGATTACAGAGGAGCCAACAAGATTATGTGCTCTCTTGAGGCTGTTCATGCCTTTTTCAAAGGTTTATTAGCCCACATGAACAAGAACAATGGGCGGAGCTTGCTTAAGACAAAAATAAATCTTTTCCTAAAAAACTTATATGCCTGGGGTATGACTGCTCACCATGACCTCCCCAGCTAGGAATTTACGATCCGATCATCCTGTGAGGCCACTTTCCATAGACGCCCTTTTTCATCGACAGAACCATTATTGTTTTGGAATCACTGCATTCACATGGGTTTTTAATACTCCTTGGTTATTTCCTACATCTTTTCTGGCGAGATATCTCTTATGCTCTCCTTTATGGTCAGTGTGTACCCTTTACACTCTCCTTCAACACCCTCAGCACTGCCTCCTCCTCATCACCTTTAGCAGGTAACATAACCTCCTACAGAAAACGCATCCATTCACCCTGGGCAAACTAGAGATTTGCCCACATTTACATTGATCTTCCTCCACCCGCCCCCCACCCCTCCCCATCCCCACCCCAGGGAAACCAAAGAGCTTTCACCTTTCTTTAATGATAATACCTCCTCCAGAGATCTGGGTCCAATTTCTTCCAGCCTTTTCAGGATCCATACATTTTGCTGTTCTCTTTTCTTCTGTTTTTCTCTTTTTTTAAATTTTTATTTATTTTATTTTTTTGTTAATTTTGATACTTTTTCCATTGATTTTAGAGAGAGTGCAAAAGAGGGAGAGAGAGAGAGAGAGGGAGAAATATTGATGTGAGAGAGACACGTCAATATTTGCCTCGTGCGTTGGTAAACCTAGGACCCTTCAGTTCCAGAGCCAATGCTCTAACCACTGGGAAAACTGGCTAGGCCTCCGTCTCTCTTTGCAAGAAGCTCCTTCTCATTTTTAAACATGTTCCAGTATCTTACATTTTAAAATAACAAGTCAACCTCACAGGTATCGGACTTACTCCCTCATTATATGTCTTCCCTTTTCAGCCAATCATCTCAAAATACTTGCTTTTACTTATGCTCGTTATTTTCTCAGTTTTTACTCTAACTCCTACCCACTATGATTTGATATCTATTCCATTTTTTTTTTAACTGAACAACTTTTGCTGAACTTATAAACGAAGGTGGTAACAGTAATAGTAGTGTTACCAGAGAGTGCCCAAGTCAGAGGGGGGTCTTCCCTCCTTGGCTCTTGTCATAGTCATGAGAAAGAATTCAGACGAGTGACAGAAAGCAGTGTCAAAGCAAAGCGAGCAAGTTTAGTAAGGAATCAAAGCAAGCAAATGTATTAAGGATACACTTGGCTGGTGTAGTTCAGTGGTTGAGCACAGACCTATGAACCAAGAGGTCAAGGTTTGATTCCCACTGGTCAGGGCACATGCCTAGGTTTCGGGCTCAATCCCTAGGGGTTGGGGGGCATGCAGAAGACAGCCAATCAATGATTCTCTCTCATCATTGATGTTTCTATTTTATATATATATATATATATATATATATATATATATATATATATATCCTTATATATATATTCTTATATATATATTCTTATATATTATATATATAAAAGAATACACTTGTCATAAAGCACAAGCATGCAACTCAGATAGTTGGAGTGCAAAGTTTCATACATTTTCCCCTTGTAGGTTTCAAGGCCCCCTGCCAGATATCTTGGGTAGTAGCCTACATTTAAAGGTCCTCCTTTTACAAGGTCCATCTTTTCCCAGAATTTATGAGAACACTTGGCAATTATATCTTGGCAAGTTCCAAGACTGCTGACTTTCTTATTCAGTGGGTGAGATAAACTCCTCCCCTCCTCCTATCCCCGTACCCTAATAGCTTTCTATCCTGCCCAGCAGGAATAATAGGCAGGAGGAGAAGTAGTGTAGTAGGAACAGAATGAGCTACAACATGGTGACCAGGAAATCCTGGGCGATCAGGAGATGAACTCGATGTTGTTAGAGCAGTCAGTGCTAGGGCTGTGGATCAAAAAATATGAGGATGTGTGTCAGTGGTAGAAGCAAGGTTTAAATATTTAATATTTTTAGTGTGAAAATATTAAAGTATGAAATGAGATATAGACTGTGTTCAAAGCAAATTTTCCTAAGTAATATATTTATATTTCTGGTTATGAGTGATAATTTATTAGGTTTTTGTTCTGCTTTCATTATTTTTTTTCCTATCTATTATGGATGAAAGAGGGGCTCTGCAACAAATCTAACTGAAAGTAACATCACAGGGTGATCTGATCATCAATTCCTAACTGGGCCAGTCATGCTGATTATTCATGCTCCAGGCTGATAACTTCTTCTTTTTTGTTTTGTTAATCTTCGCCCAAGGATATTTTTCCCATTGATTTTTAAAGAGAATGGAAGGGATTGAGGGAAGAAGGGAGGGAGAGTGAGAGAAACCTCAATGTGAGAGAGACATATTGATTGGCTACCTCTCGAATGCACCCCAATTGGGGCCAGGGATCGAACCTACAACTCAGGTATATACTCTTAACCGGAGGTTGAACCCAAGACCATAAGTGTGTGGGTGAAAGCTCTAACCACTGAGTAGCATGAACCAAGGCCAGGCTGATAACTCATTTATTGGAAGGTTTTTAAGCCAACCCTGGCCATTCATATGCGTCTAGGTTAACACACCTTTGAAATGTTAGAAGTAATTTCCAGACTCCTTGAAGGCATGACCGCCCTCAAGAGAGCACTATCCTATGATCAATCCCCATCTTTTTTTCTCAAGTGCTTTATAAGCATTTATGCATGTTCAACTTTTATATTCTTTATTTTTTATTGATTAAGTTATTACATGTGTCCTTATCCCCACATTACCTCCTATCCCCCCACTCATGCCCTCACCCCCCTGTTGTCCATGTCCATTGTGCATGCATATAAGTCCTTTGATTGATCTCCCCCCCTCTTACCCGCACTCTTTCCTACCTTCCCTTCTGAGGCCCGACAGTCCTATCGATGCCTCTCTGTCTCTGGATCTGTCCTTGTTCATCAGCTTATGTTTTTCATTATATTCCGTAAATGAGTGAGATCATGTGGTATTTATCCTTCTCTGGCTGGCTTACTTCACTTAGCATAATGCTCTCCAGTTCCATCCATGATGTTGCAAATGGTAAGAACTCCTTTTTTTTTTTTTTACCGCAGCATAGTATTCCATTGTGTAGATGTACCACTCATCTACTGATGGGCACTTAGGCTGCTTCCAAATCTTAGCTATGGTGAATTGTGCTGCTATGAACATAGGGGTGCATATATCCTTTCTAATTTGTGTGTCTAGTTTCTTGGAATCCCCACCTTTCTTTCTCCCACCTCCATATTATCTTTCTTATTTTATTTTTAAATTCCAGATTAATAAAATAAACTGCAAAACTGTTATTCCCCATAGTGTTTGAGATCTTGCTTCCTGGCATTGTCCTCAGTTTTGGCTCAAATAAACTCTTATAAAAATTCTTTGCAGATTTGGATGTTTCCTATGGGGACACTAAGCAAGATCTGACAAAATTTATAGGAATACAGTATAATCAAAATATACTTATTTAATATGACAGTGAATGATTAATATATGGCTTTATGTCATAATATGATTAAAACAGACGAATTGTTATTCAAACAATTCCTACCTGTTTACCCTGGTTATTTGTTGTTAAATTGCCCATACAGACCTAGTATATTTTCTATTCTTTTTGCATATTGTACGAAAACTGCCAAAATGAATGTTCATATAGCATATAAATCGGGAGCTAAACATGGAAAGAAGGACTGTTACATTCTAAGCAGTCAGCATATGCCTTATCAAAAGAATTTATGAACATAATAGATTTTAAATACTCTTAAGATGAGAAGGAAAATTAAAAATATCAAAAATACATGTAATCCAATTTTCTCCATGTATTCTTATTTATTTGCTCTTTGTAGGAGGAAGAAATGTTCTTCTGCCATTTAAGGTTTTTTAAGCTGGTCTAATAATTAAATGTGCATGAGAGAGATAAGAGAAAGTAACCTCATTTAATTACATACCTATGTATGGGAACCCCACAAACGAGACAGTCAAGGTTTGGAACTGAAGGTTAACAGGAGGTCTATATGGCATTCTGAGCTAAGACATCTTGGGACTTCCAAGGGTAGGAAGGCCATTGCAGGGTGATAAGAAGAGCAGATGCTCAGTAATTAGTAGTTTGCTCTGCTATCTAGATAGGTCATAAAGGTTATCTCTGATAATCTCTGATTATGGGGAAATCCCCTAATTTAAATTCTAGGTAATTAAGGAGAGGGTTGCGGCACAAGTTTCCTTTAAGTCCCCAGGGTCTCCGTTGCCTTTAGCATAAAAAAATTCTCATGCCACAGAGGCACATCTTGGGGTGACTCCTTCTGAACCCCTACATCTCATACAACTATTCCGACCCTTCTCTTACGCATAATTTCACCAAAAGTTTTGGGTTACCGCCATTTTGTGTGCTTATTTTGTCCATTTTGAGTGCGAGATTTATGTTGGGCATGAGTGGAAGAGGAAAGGCTAAGGAAAGGCATGTGTGTGAATTGACAGGGTGCATTGTACGTGATATAATTTGTAAAGTTTCAGTACAAAAATGCTGTATATTAATTATAAGGAAAAATAACTTAATAAAATCAAAACCACTGTTTGATTCTGCAAAGAAAATTAAAAAAAGATGCAGTTACCACGGAATATAAGAGGCTGCTGCCAGTGTAACACAGCACACCGTTTTACAACAAACTTTTTGCTTTTTAATAAGTAGAAAGGGTGTACTCTAAAATAATGATTAAAGTATAAACGTGTAGGACAGAAAACACAGACACCACTCACACAGTTGTTCACTATCATTAACAAGTCCTAGAAGCCTGGTGCGCGAGTGTCTGGCATGGAAGGTCAGTCCCAGCTGACCTCTGGGCCTGGGCAGCACCTGGGCTCCCGGGCCCCTGCCCCACCCCCTCAGCGCCTGGGAGCTGGGTGGCAGCCCCACCCCCATGCTGCTGCCACTGGTTGCCATCTGCAGGGTAATTGGGGGGGTGATTGGACCCCCTCTCACCCTCCTTGGCCGATGCTGCCCGCTTACCTGCTCTACCATCCCACCCTGGTCCCACTCTTGTTGGGGCCCATTGGTGTCAGCAGCATCTCCACTGCCACCTACTGCCAAGGCCATATTGCTGATGCCCACCATGTTGCATGCTTCCCCCTGGTGGTCAGCACACGTCATAGCAAGCAGTCAAACTCTTGGTCGAGGGAACAATTTGCATATTAGATTTTTATTATATAGGATTATGCACTTTACATAATTGTATGTGTTATTCTTTTACATGACTGGCAGTGCAGTGTGTTTATCTAAACCAGCATCACCACCAGCATGTGAGTACTGTGTTGCACTATGACAGTATGATTGCTATGATGTCAGTAGCCAGTAGAAAGTTTTCAGCTCCATTATATTTATTACTAGGGGCCTGGTGCACAAAAATTTGTGCACTTGGGGGGGTCCCTCAGCCGGGCCTGTGCCCTCTCGCAGTCTGGTACCCCTCGAGGGATGTCCACCTGCTGGCTTGCCTGTCCAGCCTGGGTAAGGGGCTGATGGCTGTTTGCAGGCTGACCAAGACCCTCCAGTGGGGACCCTCACCCCATTGAGGTGTGACCAGCCTGGGTGAGGGGCTGAGGGCCATTTTCAGGCTGTCCACAGCTCCCATTGACCCAACATCCCAGCGAGGCTGGCGGGGATCAGGTTTCTGGAGTTTATTTATGTTCTATAATTAAAACAATATTGCCTTGAGCAGAGGCCCAGCCACAGTTGCAACGGAAGCTGCCTGTTTGCTCTAGCTCCATGGCTGCTGGCCTCCAACTTGGCTGAGTTAATTTGCATACAGACGCTCTGATTGGCTGGTGGGCGTGGCTTAGGTGTCTCGGAGTGATGGTTAATTTGCATATAACTCTTTTATTAGATTATATGGGACCACAATTGTTTATGCTGTCTATTAACCAAATGTTATGCAGTGCACTTTGTACACACACACATACACACACACATGTTTTGATAATCCTATATAATAAAATCCTAATATGCAAGTCAACCAGTGGAATGACTGGTCACTATAATGTGTAATGACCACCAGGGGCCAGATGCTCAATGCAGGAGCTACCAGTGCACTCCCACAGCGGGAGTGCTGCTCAGCCAGAAGCTGGACTTACAGCTGGCAAGCGCAGCAGCAGTGGTCAGAGTCTCTCCCAACTCTGCTACAAGTGAGCAGTAAGGAGCGAGGGGTCATGGACTATGAGAGGGATGTCTGCCTGCCGGCTTAGGTCCTCTCTAGAGGGAGCAGGCCTAAGCTGGCAGATAGACATCCCCTGAGGGGTCCCGGGCTATGAGAGGGCTCAGGCCATGTTGAGGGATTCCCTCCAGTTCATGATTTTGTGCACCAGACCTCTAGTATAATTAATAAAACAGGAAATTTTAGGAAGAAACATAAAAAGTACAGGGAGACTAATTTTCTCATTTTTATGGTATAGTCTATATAGATACTATATGGACTTGAACTCTAGGAAAATAAAGATAATGTACAATCTACCATTCTAGGTTCTTAATAATAAAAGTCAGGTTAAACAGAAGAAAACAGAAGTTTAGTGCCATGTGTACCTCCTGTGTACATGGAGATATTCAGTAAAACTCAGTAACTCAGTAACTAAATGACCTCAGTCATCACCTTAAAAACCATCTCAAGCTAATGACAAAGGAAATATGTGGGAGAGTGGGAATATTCTGCTTCCTTTTCCAAATATGGACCTTAAAAATGAATACCATATATCATTTTCTTATATTATCTTTTCCACCTTAAAGACTACATTTTAAATGCAGTAATAGCTTTTATAAAGGAGACACATTTGTCTAAGTTTCACAATAAGAAATTTTCAATTCTTCAGCAACAGAGATTTTTCTAAAATATAAGAGAATGGGGATTTCAAGACCTCCCTGTAAGTCACTTTATTTTAATTACAAATCAAGCCTATAGGGGAAAAGTAACAAAAGAAAACAAAACAAAAAGCTGCCATCCACACACTTTACTTATTTGTGAGGTCTTTTAAGCCTGCGGTGTGGAGAGAAATCATAAGATTAAGCCAGAGATTGGGCACATAAATGTAACTACCACAGCATATTGAGAGCATCCAAATGAGCTCTCCCAAAAATTCCGTGATAGAAATCCATTTCATGTGCCAGGGTTCCTGCTGGGATGACATTCTTTGCATTTGGTTAATTTGGGCTATGTTATATGATGTTGCACTAATGAATGGAATAAGTGTATTTACATGGTAAAAAACCAAACCAGGAATTTTTAAATCTTTAATTATTTAGAACACTGCATGAAAGGCTGGGCAATATTTTCATTAAAACCCACAATGTTGATGGGTTTAATACCATACTCTAAATATTTCCTTTAGGATGAACCTAGAAAATTAGAGCAAATTCATATTTTACATAGCTAGAAGTTTATATTTACACATACACACACACACACACACATACATACTTAAAGAAGCAAGTTCAATGCTATAAGTTGCTTTTGTTAACCTCTGTTCACATCTACCAGGATGAAAATTAAGGACTTTAAGAAGCATTTAGTCTATAATTTGACCTAATTTTTTAAAATCACTTATGAATAGAGAAATTTTTAATTAAGTGAGTATTCTTGTAGGTCAGCCAATTATCAATGCTTTTAAAAGTATAACAATCTACTATACTAATAATCCCAAGTCTGAAAGACTTTTATGTGAACAAAAAAAAGTAATGGAGTCAAAAGAATTATTACAATTTCCCTTGTCAAAAATCCATTCATTGAATTGCATAGATGAAACTTAATGACTTCTTTTCAGGTATAGTAGCTAACAGTCCAAAAGTGGTACGATCATTGAAATATAAGGTTACTTATTAAACTAATGTTCAAATACTTCACATACATTTCAACAGTTTTACTTCATTTGTTTTAAATCTTGATGAAGTTACTCTGAGAAAAAAAGAACGAGGGCTACTAATATATTTTATTAAAATAAAAATCAATGTAAGTTACAAGGAATAAGAGAGATTTAGATTTTATTGATTGAACTCACAGGATATAGTTCCCTTGGAGAGAAATGATTATTTCTCATGCATTTATTTTTTCAACCATTTTTACTGCAGATAATCTGTGTTTGTGTGTGAATAATATGTATAAATGTGAGTATGAGTTTTTAAAATATATTTTATTGATTTTTCTACATTGAGGAAGGGGTAGAGCTAGAAACATTGATGAGAGAGAAACACTGATCAGCTGCCTCCTGCACACTCCCCACTGGGGATGTGCCCGCAACCAAGGTACATGCCCTTGACCAGAATCGAACCCGGGACCCTTGAGATCGCAGGCTGACACTTTATCCACTGAGCCAAACCGGTCAGGGCATGAATATAAATTCTTGAACATATATTCTCTGTATAACACCATTGCGTTTTAGGGGGTAAAAATTTGGCTTGAGAAATATTTTCTGCTAGAGTATTTAGGTAAATGTGTACTTGTATTGAAGGGGTTCAGAATGAGCCTCTCCAATCTGTGCCATTTTGGCAGGTGGACTATTCTGAGTTGAAGGCAATCAAAACCTAGCAAATTCAGAGAGCTATCACCAGAGATAACCCAGGGCAAACATCTAATTAACAAATTTCTGTTCTTATTGTCCTGTGAATTGCCCTCCTCCACTTTGAAGCCCCCAGCTCCTATCCTATTCCTTAGCTCAAAATGGCATGTAAGTCTCCAGTGCTTGACTAGCCCTTGGGCCGTATATTCTCACAGGGTCCTTGTATGTACATAATTAAATTTATTTTTCCCCTCTTAGTCTGTCTTATGTTAATTTGATTATTCGACTAGCCAAATAATTTAGAGAGGTAGAAGGAAAAATTTTCAACCACATCAGTATCTCTATCCTATATGAAGGCTGACATATTGCACTGGTTGACTTTCTTATAATTAAATAATCAAAATATAAAACTATGTTTTCCAAGCCTTGCCAAAAAATTTGTTTAGCTCAAGAAAAAGGAGAAATATTTGAATATTTTAACTCAAGGGTATAGAAACACTTTTTAAAACTTAAAAACAGATCTAATAATATTTAGAAAATCTATGGAAAAATAAAACAATGAAGATCCGAAAACTTTTTTGAGAGTACTAGTTTAAATTTCAAGATATAAAAAAAATTAGGGTAATCAAAAAAAAATGTGTGATTTTTAAATTCACCTTCATGTGTTTCCTATGAGTCCATTGTAAGACTATATCAGTCAGGGTAGACCAGGGATTGGAAAACTGGGGCCCCACAGACCAAACTGACTCACCAACACTAGCTTTTTTTTTTTTTTATAAATAAAATTTTATTGGTACATAGTCTCACCTATTTCTTTACCTATCCTCCCCCCATCTTCCCATGGCTACTTTTTCATTACAGTGAAGAATTGAGTAGTTGTGACAGTCCTTGTGGGGGAGGGGGACAGTTCCTCTCTTTTCTTAGTTGTTCCGGCTGGTTGCATGATACAATTGACATGAGATAGATTAACAGGAGAAAATAACCAAGCTGAGTTTTATATGTACGTAAAGGGGGTTCCATAAGAACACGGGGCCCAAGGACAAACTGGGCAGTTGAGGGTTGTATGCCATCTTGAGCCAACGTGAAGGGAGGTGCTGTAGTGTTTGAACTTCCAAGGGAGGAAGACAATCACATGGAGAGGGGAAAGCAGATGTTTGGTAAACAGATGTTTGCTGGGCCCATCTGTTGCCATGGGACACAGAGAAGGTTTTGATCCAATAGGCCTTGCTCGTTCTTTCATGACTGTCATACCTAGTTCCTATTAAACTGCAGTAATTTATAATGATAGCTACTTTCCTGGAGCGGGTCCTTTATCTAATTTTTTTAGGCAGCTCAGGAGAAGGTGAAAGGGTTTTTCCTGACTCTTTTATTTTTATAAAAAATAATCAGATTAAAATAACCAATATCCCCCCAAATACATATTTTAGGGGGTGCTAAGCTTTGCTTCTTCTCAACTTTATGGCCTGAAAAGGCTAACATCCTTACTATCTGGCCCTTTACAGGAAAATCTTGCCATCTCCCAGTCTAGGTTGTGCAGCAGGAATAAATAATTCTCAAATTGTTGTGTCTGAGTGAAAGAACATTTATTTCTCACTCGTGCCCCCTGGCTCCTGTGGGTGGGCATGGGTGCTAAGGCAGGGTCTTGGGTTGAAAGCGTTGCATCTTGATACATGCTTCCAAGATCCAGGAAAGTTCTCTGGGGCTCTTAAAACTTTCCTCTGGAAGTGACACATTAGTTACACTCATATGTCAAGGAGAACCATGCTTATTCTCAAAGGGAACAAGAATATAAAGTCTAGCCACATATTCCATGAACAAAAATAGACCCAGAGACATGGAAACATTGAACAGACTGTCAAACCTCAGAGGGAAGTTAAGGGAGGTTGGGGAAGGGGAAGAGGCCAACCAGTGAACTCATGGGTATATGCATAACCCACGGACAGACAGTAGGTGGTGAATCTTGGGGGTGAGAGAGGGCAATAGGGTGGAAAAAAGGACATATATAATACTTTCAACAATATAGATTTACTTCAGAAAATTTTGCCACATATCCATAAGGAAAACTTAAATATTTGTGAACAGTCCTAATAAATACCACAGAGAAATTATTGGTATTATCCAAAGAGCAGTTGCCACAGTAAGTGTGAAACACAAGTTTGAAATAAAATTATAATGTGTATAGCAGTCATAAAACAAATTCTGGTATTTACCTTCAAGCAAAGGATTTAAATGCATCTATGATATATATTTATAGAAAGATAATGTTACATATTAATAATCCACATCTGCAATGAGTTTACAATCTATGCTGTAAATTATAACGAGGTGATTAAAGATGTTGCATAAAATATTTAAACCATGTGCTGAGTATTGCTATTTCAGATCTGTTTAAAACTTTAATGACGGCTAGAGTAGTTTTTTAGATCTATGTAGTATGCCCTGGATAATAAAACTAGAAAAAAAGTTGGTCAAGTTATTAATTCTATTTACAAACAGACATTTTCATGCCTTGCAAATTTTCAGTGTCATTAATGCAGTAAATATAGCCAGTAGTTATTATATTTTATAACATAAGAAAAATGATCCATTTATTTAATTTTATGCATAATTTAAAATCACAAAGGAAAATCTGATTGTCATTTAAAATCCTATGCAGTAACTCTATTCATCAGTAAATTGTTAAAATGAACATTAGTAATAGGACTATATATGCTCATGTTTTCATTCATTGGAAAGTAACCATTATATTGAAAGAATACATGTCTATAGAATACAATTTCATAGAAACTCCATAGAAAATAATTTTTCTCCTTCTCCCCCATTATGACTGTCTATTCAAAACCACTCTGTTGGGCTTATTCTTTCTCATCTCTGGAGTGAAATTTTGAGATGGCTTTGTGACTTTTCTAGTCATTTTTATGTAATTAAAGTCCTCTTGGCATTTTCAACCATTAAACAGTCTTATTTGATAATTATTGTTTTCCACTGTAAAATTAGTATTCTAAACTTAATGGGAACTTACAGTTTCCTTAGCTTGGATCTGCTTCCAGTTGGAGGCTGCAGTGTGGAAGGAGGTTTCCATTTTAGCTCTCCCTCTCTCCTTTTTCACCCTCGCACCATGCCACGAGGCATCTGTCTGCCCCAGGATCAGAGATTGGACAAGAGCAGGAAGGAGATGTGTGTGAGAGAGAAAATGGAGGGAGGAACCTTGTAATTGATTATCTCATGGAACACTTTCATTGCTTCTGCAGGCATCTCCACTGGGAACGTCCAACCTTGTAAATATCTTGTGATATGGATTATTCATCTCTTCTGGTGGGGCATCTTGCCTCATACAAGAAGGATCTACCTCCACTCCCTTTTTTAAAAGAATAGTTTATTGACTACCCCCCCCTTCTTTTAGAGAGAGGAGAAGAAGGGAGAGGGAGGAAGGGAAGAAAGATCTGTGTGAGAGCAAAAAATGGATCGGCTGCCTCCTGTACGCCCCCTACTGGGAATCAAGCCACAACCAGGGCAAGTGCCCTGACCAGAATCAAACAAACAACTTTCTGGTGTATGGGAGTAAGCCCAACCAACTGAGCCACACAGGCCAGAACAGAGTCTACCCCTTTTGTTAGGATCGCGTAATCATTTTAGGAAGTCCATTTGCAAAGAATGTAAAATGATTCCAGCCTGGCAAGAAAAACTAATTCATTCCTCACTGCCAACACAGCCCAGGTGCTTATGATTCAATTTCTCACAGTTTTATGTGCCCTCAACTCTAGGGAACACATATTAATCATTCTGGTGTGTGTGTGTGTGTGTGTGTGTGTGTGTGCATGAAGCTCCTATAGGTCAAAGGTGAGAGAGAATAACTCTTTGCTATGTCCATTTCTCTTGAGTATCCCATTGGGGCTTTTCATATGGCTGTGCGCAAGGGTCACAATTGGTCTTTTTGGCTACTCCCTTTGCTGGTCTAGGAAATCACACTGAAAGGTGGACTTGCAACCTGTTATTTTATTCTAGGCATTATGTAGCCTCAAAACGGGGACAGAAGCAGGGTATCTATACAGTGCCTATTTGTGTGCATCTAATGTATTCTAGATATTATATTAGACCCAGGGATGTACTGGGCAAGGTTCTTCTCTCCATATAAATGATGGAGAACAGGATGACAATTAGAAAACATGATAAAATAGTTTTTAAATTGCACTTGTGTTACAGAAAAAGTAAGAGGAGGAATAAGAGTCTTTAATGGTGGATCTAGGTTAAGGTATCTAAAATATGCTTAAAGATGAACACGAGCCCTAGCCAGTTTGGCTCAGTGGACAGAGTGTCAGCCTGTGGACTGAAGGGTCCCAGGTTTGATTCTGGTCAAAGGCACATGCTCAGGTTGTGGGCTCAATCCCCAGTATGGGTGTGTAGGAGTCAGATAATCAATGATTCTCTCTCAGCATTAATATTTCTATCTCTCTCTCCCTCTCCCTTCCCCTCTGAGGTCAATATATATATTGAACACAAATTAGCCTACAACCAATGAGGATGTGGGTTGTTAGAAGGTAGAGAATATTCCAGGCATATAGGGCCATGAAAGAATCTAATGCGTTTAGGAACAGGAAGAAGGTCATTATGGCTGGAGTGTAATGAATGAAAAGGAAAGTAATGAGAGATAAAATAATAATTATTTAATAATGTATAATTGACCAAATGTTTACTTGGACTCTTTTTTTTTTTAATCCTAGCAAGATGTGTATCAAATATATTCTAATTTCAGACTAATTTTTCTAGGTGAGGAAATCAAGGCATACAGAGTTTTAATAACTTGCTTTACGTACTGAAAGAATCCATATATTTTAATGAGTTTATTTGTATTTTTCCTGTTACCACTATTTATTTTTTCATCAACATTTATTCCCCCATGACTGAACACTTAGGAAAGTGTCCCTTACCCACCCTCACATACAGTATTAACACTGTTTTAGTAATTTCTAATTTATCACCAAGCTCTCCCTAGCTACCTTGTCACCATGTTATTGTCCATGTCCATGAATGCTTCTGTTTTTCTCAATCCCTTCACCCCCACAACAACCTCCCCCCACCCCTACCACCAGAGCTATCTGCCTGCTCTCTATCTATACATCTGTCTTTATTTTGCTTGTTAGTTCAGTTTGTTCATTAGATTCCACATATAAGTGAAATTATATGGTACTTGTCCTTCTCTGCCTAGTTTATTTCACTTAGCAGAATGTTCTCCAGGGCCATCCATACAGTCACAAAGGGTAAAATTTTCTTCCTTTTTACAGCCAAGTAGTATTCCATTGTGTAAATGTACCATGGCTGTTTTATATACAAATTTACTGATGGATATTTGAGCTGCTTCCAAAATCCTGGTTATTGTAAATAATGCTGCAGTGAACATAAGAGTGCATATATTATTTTGAATTAGTATTTCAGGTTTCTTCAGATAAATTCCCAGTTATAACCAGAATTTTATATATAATCCTATCTAATAAAAGAGTAATATGTAAATTAACCACCACTCTGAGACAAAGATGGCGACACCCATAGTGGCTTGGGCGGGACACTGGTGGCATTGCCCTGGCAACGTGAGCCCAGTGTCTGTGCCCCAGCTGTGTGAAGGGCGGGGACGGGAGGGGTCTTAGGCTGGAGGCCAGAGCAAGGGACACTGGGCTAACGGCAATGCAAGCCCAGCATCCCCGTCCCGACCGGATGGAGGGAGGAGAGGGGCCTCAGACTGGAGGCCAGGGTGAGGGACGCTGGCATTGTTGCAGGCCAGGCTGAAGTCCCCTCATCCCTCCATGCACGAATTTTGTGTACTGGGCTTCTAGTGGTTTATATAAAAGAGAATGATAATTAAAAAAAAAAAATGAAAAAGACGTATTTTCTTCACTATCAAGAGAGTCGAGAAATATCAGAAAGGTTCTACAATTTGTTATTTTCATTGTTGGAGTGACAGATGTGATGAGGAAGGAAGGAAATAAATGTTCTTTATAGATCTGGAATTTTTTGTTGTTACTCCTCACCCAAGGATATTTTTTCGATTGATTTTTAGAGAGAGTTGAAGGGAAGGGAAAGAGAGAGAGAGAGAGAGAAACATCAATATGAGAGAGACACACTAGTTGGCTCCTGAAAGTCCTGGTTGAAGAAGTGGGGCCATACATGTTGGAGGTGGGAAACGTACAGATTTAAGTGAATCTGTGATCCCATGGAATTATCCACAGTAACGTCACCTGAAGTCATAGGGTGAGGTGATGAGATGCAGGCCATCAGAAGCTTTTGCTACACACAGCCTGAATTGCTACATGACACTGACTGAAGTGTCAAAACTTTCCCCATATAAACAGGTTGAACAATCGTGCACATTACTGAACATGGAGGAAAGTGTCCCCTACGTACCCTCACACACAATATTTACACTGTTTTTATAATTCTTATTTTACATCCTAGATTTACTTTTTGAATCTGTTTTAAATCCAGCCCTTGGCATCCTCTTAGAGTGGTGGGTTTCAGGGATGAAACTAGATTGAAGACATGAGACACATAGGGCACAAAATTTAGTCAAGAACTCACTCAGAGGCACTTGCACCACCCTGAGAGTGGGTGCCTCCTAAAATTTGGCATCTAGATGCCTCATTTGTATCACTCTAGCCCCAGTCCGATGGATATGATGTGTTGGCACTCAATACCTAATTCAGCTTCTTTGTCTGTACCTTCCTCTAGTGATGTGGTCAGTAAACAGTACTAGACATAAAAATCACAGCAGGTAATTGAAATTTTTTTTGCCTTATAGACAGTAATAGTCTGTAACTTGCTTTTTGAAGTGTACTAGGAATAAGATAACAATTGAATCATTGACCAAAAGTAAAAGATGTGTACTTTAATTGGATTATCAGACAACTGGGTGACTATCTCAGATTGAGTCTTTGCTACTGGCTAAATCTCTTTGATATTATAAGAGGTAACAGAGAAAATGGTGTTAGTAGATAAGTTTAAGTGAGTGAATGCTCTTGTTGACACCCTCTGGGGAACAATATATGGAAATAATATCCTTTGGCTCCTTGGAATTATCTGGCCCTACGTCTATACCCCTTTATTAAATTAAAAGCTGATATTTCCCAATATGTAGCCCATAGCCTTGTATATATATCCCACAAGTTTTGATATACGGTATTTTTATTATTTTTTAGTTTAAAATGTTTTATAATTTTCATCATAATATCATTTTTATCCCCTGGGCTATTTAAAAGTTTTATTTTCAAAATTTATTAAGCTTTTCTGTTTTTAAATTTTTTTTTAATTTAAAAATTTTTATTTATCTTGCTTTGGGAAAATTTCTAATTTAATTGAAATGTGGCCAGAGAACATACTCTCTGTGACTTTCAGTCTTTTGATATTTGTTGCTATCTGTTTGATGATTCAGTGTATGGTTAATTTTAGCAATATTCCCAAATGTACACATTGCTAATTATATTGATAAAATTTTCTATATACTTGTTGCCTTTTGTTTGATGTTACTATCAGTAATTGGGAGAAGTATATTAAAATCATCTACATAATTGCAGATTTGTCTATTTCTATAAATTTTCATTGATGTATTTTGAGACTATACTATTATTGCATAAAATCTAAAATTGTGTTATCTTCTTGGTTAATTAAACTATTTGTTATAATGAAGTGACTTTCAATTCTACCCATGTTTCTCCATGAGCTATATCTTATCTGATACCATTCCAGCTTACGTTTTATTAGGATTTTCATTGTACCTCTTTTTCTATTTTTTTACTAAAATTTTAGTCTTCCTGTACCTTTTTGTTTAAAAAACCTCAATTATGACTCAGCTAAAATATGTAGTATTTTTACCTTTAATATATTTCATTATATATTAGGACTTAAATCCACCATTTAATTTTACTTAATTTGCTTGAGATTTCTTGAAACTTCTTGCATAATAGTATTAATGTCTTAGTTTTCTGAAAATGCCAGCTTTCTCTTTGAATTTTGTTACTGTTTGATCTTCATTCTTTTCTCCTTCTGGATTTTGTTTATATTCATGTAAGACTTTTTCACAGTAGTCATTATTCTCTCTTTCCCTCCTTCTGCATTTCTATATTTTTATCTGTCTCTGCAGTACCCAGAGTATTTTTTTCTAACCTATCTTTCAATTCAATAATTCTCTCCTTATTTGCATTTAGTTTCCCCTTAAAACATGTTCACTGGGTTACTTACTTATTCCAACCTTTTTTTGTTAGAATACGTATTTTGTTTTTATATCTTCTGTGTACATTGTATAGCTTATAGTTTTATAGTTAGTCTCTTAGTTCTTTAAGGATGAACATAGATTTATTGTACAATCTGCATTGAGTGTTTCCAAAATCTAAATTCCATGCAGATTTGTTGCTGTTGTTATTTTTGCTCATTCTTGCTCAGGAGGTCTATTCTCTGTGTGTGACTTATCATCATTACAGCTATGTGTAGCCATAGCTGCACAATGCATTGGATTAAAATCTTTCTAAAATAAATTGAAGTCTATATGGAAATACTTTTCTCCAGAGGGGATTAGCATTCGTTTTTTGCCAGGAGACTGGTCACAACTTCCATTACAACCTTAATCCATTTTCAAGGTAAATAATTTCCCTGGATAGCCCAGGAGATTACAGCCTGAGTATAGACCCACATAGGATCTATACTTCATCCTCACTTTCAGGGCATTGTCAGCTGCATTTCTTGTTCAGCTTCCCACCTTATTTGAGGTAGGTTTTGATTTCTGTCTCCCTTTCCTTGTGAATTTGACAAAACAAATATTGCAATTTCTCTGGATCAATATATCCCCTCAGGAAAAAAGCAGATGCAAACCAACTTTCATTCTTAGTCCTCAGTTTCTCTCCCACGTGAGCCTTATTAGTCTTGTTCTGTTGCCTCTTTGACACTTCCAAGACTTCGTATGCATGTGAAGCAGGGAGTCTCCCAGGGATGACGGAGCCCCTAAATGCTAGGAAGCTTGCATGCACGACTCCAGAGACCAGGTTCTGTGACGCAGGTCTAATTTTATTGAGGAAGTACAGCAGTATATATAGGTGGAGGTGGCCAATCATGGAACGTCTTCTTAGGGAGCCAATGAGTGTAAAGGTCGGGGTACTATGTTCATGGCTCTGGGAGGGGCTCAGGCTGGCGTTGCCATCTTCCTGGTTTGCCAGAAAGATCTGAACTGCTGGAGTGTGCTCACAGCATTGCATCAGCCACTGCACTGAGATAAACCTCCTGTGCTCTACCTACATGCATGTGTATTATATATACTTCTTTAAACACCAGAGGTCAACGATGCACTTGCAGGCGATGGCACCAGGAACAGAGAATTGAAACTTTTTGTGCGTCAGGTTTGACATGGTGAACCTGTGCCAAGGCTGATGTTCGGCTGGCTTGCATGAATTGTTTACAATTGACTTCCATCCTCATTGGTTGCTGCTTATTTTGGCATCCTTCGGATTAAACATTATCCATATTGCATAGGTTGTTAAATATGCCTAATATTTCCCCTTTACTCTTCAAAACCTACAGATCCTATCCTATAAAGTTATTAATGCTAAGATGTTAGGTACTAAAGGAAGAAAAACATTAAAATCTTGGTTGCGTCGATTTTCTTTCTGTTCCTAAGGACACATCAAAGAGACGGTAACTGCACTGTAACCACAAACAATGCAATAATTGCTGTGCTTAAGTCAGTGTCTCCGAGAGCTTTGTGGGGATTTTCACAGAGCCTCTGGGATTCTGCAGATTTCTATACAAATTAGAAGTTAGCTTTTTACAAAGAAAGGTTTGGACTTTTTAATGGCAACTTATTTCAACATACATATTTTTAAGTCTGTCTTGGTTCTGGTGCAGTGCTTCTTCATTAACAGCAAATGATAGATTGAACCCTGCCAGGAAGCTGTTCTTCTTGTCCTTGGATAACAATTTCTAACCTTATGTGTTCACGTGAGTATCTGAAGGTTACTCACTGTTTGACGTTGTGAATAGTTCATGAAAAAGGAACACAAAAACATATACAAAAATAAGAAAGGGAAACTGAGGAAAAGGTGAATGTGTGATTAAGCATATTAAAAAGTCTCACCTAAAAGAATGATGTAGAATGAGAATAATAGTAAAGATTATTTGACCTAAAAGAAAGGTAACGTTTTACTTGAATTTTGACCTGGTTGCATTTGTGATGGAAGTTTATGAGATATCATATATCAAAAAAGCTGCTTTAATTCAGTAAATATTATCTACACATGTTTTAGAATTAATTTCAGACTGTCATAGTAATTGCAACTGCATACACATTTGCAGTAATGGAGAAATATAACTTTTTGATAGTTATAAAACCATGTGTTACATAACAAACATGCATACTCTCTATAATATACTTTTATCAATAATAATGTATCTACTTGATGACTGGTTTAATGCTTTCAATGTATAAGCTATATAATTTATGGGAATGAATAATTTTTTGTTGATAATCCTCACCAGATGATATTTCCCCATTGATGTTTAGAGAGAGTGGAAGGGAGGGGGAAAGAGAAACATCCATGTGAGAGAGACATAGGCACATCAACTGGTCGCTTCCAGCATGCACCCTGATACGTGCCCTTGACTAGAATCAAACCTGGGACCCTTAAGTCTACAGGCTGATGCACAATCCACTGAGCCAAATGGGCCAGGGCTAGGAATGAATCATTTTTAAAAAGTTCCTTTAATTATATCAGTTGATTAAATTAGGACTTAGTTGCTCTGGATTTTTGAATGACCTGAAAGTCACAGAAAAGCTGAATAGATACTATTTTGGCTTGCTTTTATTTTATTGCTGCAAAGTAATTTACTTGATAATTTCTCTCAGTGTGATTTACATCAATATTATTTTTCTGCTTATTTTGTAAATAAGTTAACTAAAATATAAGTAGATTAAGTTAATGGTTTAGAGTATCAGAAAATTGCTAGCAAGGTGTGCATCAGAATACCTAAAATTAAATAATTTTTAGAGCAGAAAAGAGTAAATGAGCACTGCCATGCACAATACCTAACAAATGCACACACGTGTGCACACGCACACACACACACAATTTAAATGAAAATAAAAAGCCATGGATAGTACTATAATATTTTTGACAGTTATAAATGTCATGTGTTATATAACAAACATAATACTCTCTATAACATACTTTTAACAATAATAATTTATTTACTCGATGATTGTTTTAATCACACCATCCCCAATGAAGGTCTATTCTGGGCACTCAATGTATAATTTGAGAACTATAATGGTTCACTAGGTAGAAAAAAGTATTTAGAACAGAAAACAGAGGTACTAGTACTGTGAGGATACCTTATTTCAAAGCATCTTAAGTCATTAAGTCCTCTTCCAAAACTTAGTCTCAAGTGATTGGCTTTTAAATCTCTAAAGTAAATATTAATATTTTCATATCTTTTGATTATTTTAAATTACTAGATTCACAGTTATTATAACCTAAAATATATTATCTACTTCTAGCTCCCATATTTCCAGAAAATTCTTTTTGCTTAGCTGCTCCAGTGTCTCTTCAGGAGTTGTGAGTACTGTATCTGTTAGTCATGTATGGGACATTCAGATCCCATAGCAATCAACTCCAGCCAAACTGGGAATTCAGAAAAGTTTTGTATGCCCAACTATTTTTTCTTTGATATGCTGAGATTTCTCTAAGATAGAACTATTATTGGATATTTAGTGCACATAATATGCCTGTGATGATATAAAAGTCTAGCCCATTGTTTTAAGTGTGAGCATTTTAGGATAGCATAAAAATAATTCCCAGGATAGCTCCAAGACATTAAAACAGAACATATTTAACTGCTCAATCTAATGTAAGTGGAAAATCTCAGCTCCTTTCAAATCCTTTCCCAGGGGGTGTTTGGGGAAAATGATGGATATTAAGACCAAAATCAATAGCAGTACTTGTTTTGAGATTCCAGCTGTTTGCAGATAAGCCCCGTCCAAACTGAATCCATTACTGCTTTAATTTCAGACAGGATTTCTTTGTATTTTAGCATAAGCAAATAAAGAAGAGGACACATATTTTGAGATCTTTTGTGAGAGGTCAAACATCCATGACATAGACTACTGAAAGTCTACAGAAAAATCTAGAAGAAATGTTTGGTATAGTCATAAATAGCAATAAAAAATAAGGGTTTACCTTAAAAAGGCTAGAGGTAGGATGAATCATGTCTCAGCTTATTTAATGTATTTTTTCCCCAGGCTGTGATCGTGACAGTATGGTTTTATACCATGTGTGTGTGTGTAGAATAACATTAGATGAGTTGAATTTGAAAAGTGTTTCCTACAGTGCATAAATCATGGGCATCCTGACAGTCTGTATGTAACAGTATTAAACAGCCTCGGTAGCTATAAAATCAAAGTATTTTCCTTAGGGCATAAAAGCGGATTCCACCTTAGCAGCCGCAGTGGCCAGAAAAACACCACTGCTTTCCACACTTTCTGAACCCTGGCAAATTGTTCCTTGTTGGCATAGCTGAAAGGCTAAGACCAGGTGATTCTAGAGCAAAGTGTTCCTTTAAAATTGACTTTTATTTGTATACTAGGGGCCCGGTGCACAAAAATTTGTGCACTCGGGGTGGAGGGAGTCCCTCAGCCCGACCTGTGCCCTCTCACAGTCTGAGACCCCTCAGTGGATGTCCTATGATGGCCCCAGTCTGCCAGGCGCCTTTTGTGTGTGTGTGTGTGTGTATGTGTGTGTGTGTGGCCACTGGGGACCTGCCCCCAGCCGCATCTGAGGCTCGGAGCAGTCCTCCTGTGTGTGTCTACCTGCCGGGGACCTGCCCCAGGCACACCGTGGAGGCTTGGAGCAGGCACCCCCTCTATGTTGATCTCTCAGACTCTTGCCCTCCCCAGCATGTTGTTCTCTTTTTTGAGCGTGACCAGGGCTGCGGGCGGCCTGCCTCCCAAGCTTGCCTACTGCCCATCTTCCTCCAGCCACCAGAAAGCAGGGAAAACCCCGCCTTGTGGTCAGGCCAGCCTTTTCCTGCTCCCTGATCCTCGGAAGGGACCTGGGAAGCCGCCAAGCAGGCCGCCAACTCTTTCCCACTCACCCGTCCCCTGCTGCCTTCCTTTCC
>PVJC01008555.1:0-48256 GCA_004026665.1 Murina feae
AAGAATCAGTATTGTATTCCTCTAAATAGCTTAAAAATGGGGCTCCATAAGCGGGGGGTGGGGGTGACGGGGGCTGATTTTACTTCTTCCTGTTCAGCTTAGTGAATCTCCTTATTATCAGGGGTTGCTGAAGCCCAGACTCTCTAGATTCCATGAAGGACAAAGCAAGGAAAAGGCCACTTGGAAAAGTCTATTCCCCTGAATCATTTAGTACAAATTGAAATGGAACACTGGGTTATTATGTAAGTAACAGTTGTCCATGTTTTGGGAAGATTACCTCTTATTTCATTACCCTTATTTCCTCTCCCCAAAACAGAAATATCCATCCTAATTAAAGTTGATCATTTTGTGTAGTGGTCCCTAATCTTCATAGTTATTTTTGTTACATATCCCGTTGAAAATCTGATGTTCTCCCCACATACTTGTCCCCTTAGTTCTGAATGTTTCAAGGATACACAAGGGATTTCTTCAGTTTAATGATGTCACAATGTATAACATTGACCAAGAGCAACTCTGGCACAGATTTGGATTGTTCAGGGTCACTGTGCACAGGTCCACACAGTTCTGTGGTGAATGGCATCCTGGCCCTGAGAGTGATCAAATTCTTTACCACTATTCACAGGTTCCATGGTTTTGGACAAGTTCTTCATCTATTTCCTCACCTTAAGTATCTGTTTTGACTACTACAGAAATTAATGCCTTTTAAACAAAATAATCCTAATAAGTAGTAAACTCATAGCAAATGTAGCTGTTTCATTATGTCCAAGTTGAAACTAGTACCATCTCATAGAATGGCATGCCAATAGATTTCTCTAATCTTTCATTGCCAACTTCTAGGATGCTTTTTCTACCAGGTTGTGCCATGCACATATTATTCTCCATTCCTTCTTCTGGAAATATCCTTTTTTTCCAGAGCTCTTTTCATCTTGATAAGCCTCTTCTTAGTATTTAATACCCAACTCAAATATCCCATCCACTGGGATGGCTTCCCCAATTTCCTTGTACATAGTCATCTGTGGCTTTTCTGCACGCATAGCATGTATAATTTCTATTATTTCATTAATCACATTACACTGAACTGAACGACACCTATTTACTCTTTACAATTGTGATTTATTTATATAACTATTCCCAAGAAAAGACTGATAAGAAATCAAATGTTCGGTAATAGATGGATGGATAAATGGAAGGAAGGAAAGGGTAATAGAGTGTAAAGGGGGGAGAAAAAAAAACAAAGAAGGATGGCTGTATCTGCAGCATCCCACCAAAACTGGATAAAAGTGGTTCTCTTTTCTTCCTCCCACACTTGAACTGCCTCTGCAGTTGTCTACATTTTTGTTTTCACTGCTGGTACTATCTCTTACTCCCAGACTAAACTTAACCCACCTTAAGAAATGGCTAGAAGAGAGTGATATAGTACTCACAAATGCCTTGTCTGAATCTAGAACTGCCAGAAGAGGAAGGGAAACTGAAAGTAGAATTTCTTAAAATAAAATTAAAATTCTGGTAATATACTCCACTTAATATAATTTTCTCAAAATGAGTGAAGTCAACTAAATTTTTGACATAGATTTATAATATTGCTCCCCAAAGCCTGTCCATTACAGATTATCTGTGCAACATGCTTCTGTATAACCATAGTCTCAAATCCTGTCTCCTCTACTGACTTCCCTTTCACTCATGGAGGAAAAAAAAAAAACTGACTCACCATATCATGGGAAAATTGAAACTATTAATGAATTTATGCACACAAATTGCATTAAGATCACCAGAAAAAGGGTCACTTACAAAGACAGTAAACTGATCATTATTAGTATGCAAACAGCACTCTGAGTATTATGAGTTCAAAAAAAGAGGGACGAAATTTTGCCATCAGCAGGTTCTCTGTAAACTGGCAATTGGGTAGCTGGCCAAAGGAGGGATTCTGAGGGAAATCTAAAGAAGTAATAACAGCAGCAGGGTTACCCTTTCAAGAGAAGAGAAATAAGGAATTGTCAGAGAGGACATGTTAATAACTAGCAGAATGAAGTATGTGGAAAGAATCTCTAAGAGATGTGAGATAGAAACAGAAGACAGAAAGCCTAAATCCAGAGGCTGGAGAGGGAAAATATGAGAAAAGAAGATGCATTTATTGGAGCAAATGAAGATGATTTATCCATGTTGCTACGTCTCCTGGAGATGGAAACACTCAGAAAAAAAAGGGGTGAAAAATAAAATCCAAATACCCTGATAAACAAATACTGTAATTTATGCATTAATGGACACTTTTTAATTTAAAAAGTAATTTTAAATTAATATTTTCATTTTAAAATGCCATTATTTCAATTGTTTGATTTTTTTTTCCTTAGGCACATTACTACCCAAACAAAAACAGTCCTGCCCCACTTGCTTTCTTGAAGGAAAGAAGAAGGAAGAGAGATTCTCAAAATACAGACTTCTTTTTGAAACTCGGATCACTTCATTTGAAGGTTCTATATTTCAGTTTCCTCATCTGTAAATGAGAAAATCAGCGATGTTTTAAAATTCAATAATTCTTAGGGAAACGACTGAGTTTTAATTACATGAATACTAACTGAAGGAAACACTCTAAATGGCATTTTAAAGTCAAATTGCTGTTTGCAACCTTAGACTACATCTTAGAAAAGTAATAGTTTCTGCATTGCCCAAAATCATAAGCTAAAAGTACTCAGAAGCACTAATTTGATACAGCTGGAATGAGATCTAAGGATGTATGTTAATCTAATGACTGTTTAGTATTGGAAATTATAGCTTAAATAATTTATATGAATTTGGATCTTCATTAAGGTTTTACAGCATTTCAAAATGAGTTATTTTAAGACCAGGAGCTGAAAATGGTAGAATTTTCCTTCACAAAAACCAGAGATAAGTAAATGGCAAGTCATAATTAAGCTATACAATACGTTATTTTAATGTTTATGCAAAACAAGAGTACAGAAAACAATAAAGTATTTTGAGATAAATGAGTCTGGATATTTATGGGGAATGAAAAACTATATAAGATTGATAAAAATAATGAACTAGATCCCCTTTAAAAGTAATAGGAAGGTTTAGAGAAGAGTTTTCATGGAGAGAATTGTCTCAATCATAATCAAGAGGAAAGGAGGTGAATAGAATGAGGATAAAGATGGCAAAACAGAAGAGATAATTAGGAAGCAATGTCCCAGAAGAGGTGGGGGGTGGGAGCCATGAGAATATTGTACTCACACAGAGGGGGGACCACTCTGAAAATGCAGAGAAACAATTGTTCCTCAGAGACAGCAGAGACAGCAGAAGAGAAAAGCAAACGTATGTTGCCACTAGTTGCCTTGACATGCGCTGTTTTATGGTCTCTGATTCTGGTTTTCCTGTCTTATTCTAAACCACTTCTTCCTGGCAACCGGTATGTAGAAGTGCTTCTTAATCATATGCAGTTCAACTTCCCTACTCTGTGCCTCAAGCCCTATTTCCATTTTAATCACCGCCCTCTGCGTACTTCATGGATCTGATTGGGTTCCATGATTAATCTCTGTCTTAAATTCCTCAGGTTACCATGGATATTCCCATCTAAAATTCCCTCTATTTTTCACTCTCCTGAAATGACACAGCTCCATTCCCCAGGCTCTGACTATTTTGTCATTACAAAATGTTTGAATTAGCTAATCAGGGTATTTGATATGTGCTACAGTCTAGATTGTTATTGTATAAAACACAAATGAATTATCCTCAAAGTCTTCAATGTGA
Source organism: Murina feae (assembly GCA_004026665.1). NCBI lineage: Eukaryota > Metazoa > Chordata > Mammalia > Chiroptera > Vespertilionidae > Murina > Murina feae. Next base: position 3,742 of record PVJC01008555.1, read on the forward strand.
CGTATTTGCATTTAAATTGTTTATTATGCTGGTATTAATATATTCTATGCAATTTATTATGTATTTTTATATTATATGCATGTATGTGTATAATTATGTTAATTTACAGTAATCAAGATTTAAAATAAATTAGCATGTTATTAATATCAAAATTAAGTATTTTAAAAATATTTTAGCCCCTGGTTGAGTATCTTGCTCATAGCTCTTTAATAAATTTCTACTAACTGTATGATATTCTCTATTTCCTCAGATTATTTTGTTGACAAGTTTTAACTTTTGTCATTTTAATAAAAAGATTAAAAAAAAACAACTTTTCTAATTAACAAAATAGACTTGGGAGTCTTTGTTGGAACTAATATAAAATATTTGGAAGAAAATGAACAGTACAATGTTACCATCTCACACCTGTCAGAATAGCTATCATTAACAAACAACAAGTGCTGGAGAGGATGTGAAGAAAAAGGAACCCTCCTGCACTGCTGGTGGGAATGCAGACTGGTGCAGCCACTGTGGAGAACAGTATGGAGTTTTCTCAAAAAGTTAAAAATGGAACTCCCGTTTGACCCAGTGATCCCACTTCTAGGAATATATCCTAAGAAACCAGAAACACCAATCAGAATGGATATATGCATCCCTATGTTCATAGCAGCACAATTTACAATAGCTAAGATTTGGAAACAGCCTAAGTGCCCATGAGCAGATGAATGGATTAGAAAACAGTGGTACATCTACACAATGGAATACTATGCTACTGTAAAAAGGAAGGAATTCTTACCATTTGCAGCAGCATGGATGGAGCTGGAGAGCATTATGCTAAGCAAAATACGCCAGTTGGAGAAAGATAAATATCACATGATCTCACTCATCTGTGGATATAACTGTCAACATAAACTGATGAACTAAAATAGATCCTCCAAAGACAAGGGATAAGGGGAGGGGCAGTAAGAGACCAGCCAAAGGACTGGTGTGCACTTATATTAGCATTATCAATGGACACAGACAGTGGGGTAGTGGGGGCTTGCCCTTGGGGGTGGGAGTGGTTGGGGGGGGGGTCAATTGGGGGAAAAAGGAGACATATGTAATACTTTAAACAAGAAAAAAAAACATGTTACTCTGGTTATATGTAAAATTTGGACCAATTTAGTTGTAACTAATTTACTTATGAAACTGAAGTTTCACATCTACTTCTTCCTTAGGGCATTTAATAATCATTTAAAAATGGAATAATATGGAATAAAGCTTAACTAATAAATAAAGTTGCACTATTATTCCTAACTTTGGTTTTAAATATTGATGGATACTTTTCAAATGAAAAGAACATAGTTTAATTAGATGCTGTTATCTTTCTAATATTACTGGCAATTTATTTTATTTTAGTCTTCACCTAAGGATATGTTTTTACTGATTTTTAGAAAGAGAGGAAGGGAGAAGGAGATAGAGAAAAAAAACACACACATCAGTTGGTTGCCTCCCATATGCACTGCTATTGGGGATCGAATCCAAAACGTAGGTATGTACTCAGACTGGGAATTGAACCCATGACCTTTCAGTGTATGCTACAAAGTTTCAACCAACTGAACTACACTGGCCAAGACTATTTTTCTGGCAATTTAAAACATAAAATGAAACACTTTGATTGAAAAACAAATGGCACATAATTTCCTTTGCCTTATTCAGTAATTTTTAATACTTCAATGAGAAAAAACATTTATGCCAAAATGTATATAGATTTCCTTCATTTTAATCTCTTTACCGTATTAAATATACTCTCCTTGCTGATATTAAATATAAAAATAAAGCACAAATGACCTACTTTAAAAATGATAGGCAATAACCTTAAATGTCATAAATGCAGAAGAAATTTATTGGAATCCTTGATTTTTGTAGCAATGAATAACATCTCTATGCTCTTTCTACAAAGAAAAAATGCTGGAACCAAGATGGCAGCATGAGGTATATACCTAAATGCGCAGCCTCCCACAGCTACATTATAAAAATACAGCTATAAAGATAAACGGCCATCCTCCAGAACCAAGGGAGGAGAAGCTTTACAACTAGAAGGCAAGAGAAAGAGTGCATCGAGACTGAGTAGCAGTTCTCAGCGCCAAAACTGAGAGGTATGGACACGCGCAAAACGGAGGCAGCATGGGTGAAAAAGGGTGGCAGCAGCACCTAGGTCCACGAATTGGAAGGAGATTATAAACTCCAGGGTCGCACTGAATGTGATGCAGGCTGTTGGGCAATGGGGCGGAAGATGAGTGGCATTCTAGCAGAGCTGTTCGCAGTGATCACTGACACGGAAACTCAGGGACTCAGGGATGTGCAGATGCCAGGGCATGGAGACTCCAAATACAGGAGAAGCCATGGAGTTGGCAGAGGGGCAGCCATTGAAGGTTGCTCCACCCCAGTGATTCTGAGACCCCACCTCACGAAACTTACAACTCTGCCCAAGCTGTTTGCCTGCCTGCCTTCAGCATAACCTAAGGGACTGCAGCTGGGACAGAACTCCAAAAGTTCCAAACCCCAAACAATGAGAAGAAAGGCCTAAAGGTCATTTCCTCCCAGTGATACCTCCCAGTGACAACTACAACAAGACTGTGCACCCAGCCTTCAAAGGCGTACAACAAGAGTGTCCACCCCAGGTAATTGGGGAGGCTGAATCACTGGGCCCTATAGGACACCTAGCACAGAAAGCCACTCTATCAACACAGGGAAGCAGCCAAAATGCAGAGACAAAGAAATAGGTCACAAATGACAGAAATGGAGGAAAGCAAACTACAAGATATAGAGTTCAGAACTATGCTTTTAAGATTTTTCAAGAATTTTCTAGAATCTGCCGATAAACTTGGTAATATTATACAGAGATCCAACAGCAGACTAGAGGTTTGTAATAATTAATTCAAAGATTTGAAACATGAAAAAGCAAAGAGCACCCAATTGGAAGAGAAAAAAGAATCCAGAAGTGTGAAGATAATGTAAGGAGTGTCTGGGACAACTTTAAGTGTACCAACAACTGAATTATAGGGGTACCAGAAGAAGAGAGAGAGCAAGAGACTGAAAACCTATTTGAAGAAATAATGACAGAAAACTTCCCCTACCTGGTGAAAGAAATAGACTTACAAGTCCAGGAAGCACAGATGACCCCAAACAAAAGGAATCCAAAGAGGACCACACCAAGACACATCATAATTAAAATGCCAAGAGCAAAAGACAAAGAGAGAATATTAAAAGCAGCAAGAGAAAAACAGTTAATCACCTACAAGGGAGTACCCATACGACTGTCAGCTGATTTCTCAACAGAAACCATGAAGGACAGAAGGGACTGGCAAGAAATATTCAAAGTGATGAATAGCAAGAACCTACAACCAAGATTACTCTACCCAGCAAGGCTATCATGTAAAATTGATGGTCAGATAAAGAGCTTCACAGACAAGTAAAAGCTAAAGGAGTACATCACTACCAAATAAGGATTATTTGAAATGCTGAAGGGCATTCTTTAAGAAGAGGAAGAAGAAGAAAAAGGTAAAAATAAAAAGTATGCACAACAAAGTGACAACAAATACGTATCTATCAACAAGTGAATATAACAAGTCAATAAAAAATATCTGATGAACAGAATAAACTGGTTAATAGAATATAAGTAAGGGCATAGAAAGGGAATGGACTGACAATTCTCAGGGGGAAGGGAACATGAGGGGTATGGGAAGAGACTGGACAAAAATCTTACATCTATGGATGAAGACAGTGGTGGTGGTAAGGGCACAGGGTTGGGGGTGAACCAGGTGAACGAGAGCTATGGGGCTTTAAAAAAGGAACATCTGTAATAATCTGAACAATAAAGATTTAATTAAAATAAAAAAATAAAAAATGCTGATTCCTATACCTGTACATGTACAGTATAATGTAACATATATGTGAAGTATAATAAATATAATAATATATACCTTTACCTAGTAACTGTGTTCAACAACAATGATCATTCAGCCATTTAATTATTATAAACTGAATGCTGATAATATAGCAGGCACTGTTCTAGAGAAAATGATTTGACATCTAACATAACTAAAGGATCTGCTTTTATATGTACTTCATTGTTTTTGAACTCTTCTGATAAAGAAAACGGTAACCTTCCCGTTTTACATATACACCTTATAGTTGACCCAGCATGAGTTTTGATCCAGATTAGCTTGATTTCAAATAATAGGTGTGTTACTTACTAGATATGTGATTTATGTAAGTTCTTTAAACTTTTCAAGCCTCACTTTTTTCATCTGTAAAATAAGAACACTAATATAGTTGGCCTTTTTTTTAAGAGTCATATTGCATAAGGCTTATACATACACATATTAACATACACACAGCTAAGCATGATACCCAGTAGATCATAAGTACTTCTCAAAAGGTAGTTCTTGATAAATCTCAATGCAATAATTCAGAAAAGATCATGTCCAGTGACCCTATATTAGTTTCTTATAGCTGCAGTAACAAATTACCACATATTGAGCAGCTTAAAGAATACAAATGTATGGTGTTATGGTTCTATAGATCATCAATATTACACAGGTCTCACAGGCTAAAAGCAAGAGGACTGGGGTCTCTAGGAAAGAATCTCTGCTTGCTGAATTTAGTTGCTTAAGGGCCAGCATTCCTTGGCTTGTGACCTTTTAGAAAGGCAGTAAGGGGAGAGGGCCGGGAGTAAGTGAAAAAGTAGACAGGAGATAAGAGGTACAAATTTCCAGCTATAAAATAAATAAGCCATGGGATATAGTGTGAAGCACAGGGAATGTAGTCAATAATGTTGTAATAATTTAGGTGACAGGGGGTTACTATTGTGATCACATCAGAAGGTCTATAAATGTCCACTCACTAAGTTGTACACCTGAGACGAATATAATATTATATGTAAACTTTACATTAATAAAAAAAAATAAAGGCAGTAACTGTGAATTGAGTCCTTCTCACAATCATGTCTGTCCACAGCCAAGAAAGATTCTACACTTTTAAGGCATGTGATTAGATTGGACCCACACACATAATCCAGGATAATCTATCTTTAATCACATCTGCAAAGTCTCTTTGCCATGTAAAGTAACACATTCACAGTTTCTGGGGACTAGAACATGGCCATCTTTAGAGAGCCACTATTCTGCCAAATGCAGGCTACAATGGGACCAACTGGAAGGTGCCCGTATTGTGGCATAAAGGACAGAAACTCAAATGTAACTGCTGCTTGTAATGGACATTCCTGGCAGCATGTAAATTAATTCTAAAGAGACTTTCCACATTTCTCCTACCCACAAGAAAGCATGCTTACAGTCAACTCTATCACATTAGAAGCAATCAATACACTCTTTGACTATGTATAAGGGAGTAGTATGCAAGTAGAATCAGAATTAGAAGTAAATCCACTGATGCTGAAACTCTTAGGCTCTCTAAAACTACCTTCGCATGATGATCATCATATCCTATGTCTGCAACTACTGGAGCTTTATTGTTTAACTATGTTCTTCTGAAGTCTTAGCAAGATGACCTCACTGATTTGGGCAGTTTCATCTGGGAAAAAGGATGATTCTAAGTGAATCTGTAGATTAGTCAGGCCTCTCTCTCATGTATTTCATCTCATAAACAAAGATATAGCAAACAATTGAAGTAAATCATATCACCATTATATTTAATTTCTTTTGTCTTATCTACTCTATAAAAGCAAAATATTAAAATTAACCGTTTCTCCGAGACGGGTAAGCCACGCCCACCAGCCAATCAGAGCGGCTGTATGCAAATTAGCCCAGCCAACATGGCAGCCGCCACTCCCAGACCTGAGTAAAGGGCTGTTTCCATTGCGGCAGGAGCGAAAGTGAAGCTGCGGCCTCTCCACTTAAACTGCCTCTAGCAAAACACAGATTTGAAACATTTGGAACAATGTAACAATCATAGAATCCTCGGGAGCTGAAGGAAAGAGGAGCCCGGGCCTAACCAGTAAAAGTACCAATTGTTTCATTATAGACACTGCGAGGTGAAGCAGAGGAGGCTTCAGTTAGTTAGAAGGCCGCCTTAAAGGAACAGTGTATCAATTATAGAAGATAACCCCAGGCCTTCAAGGAACAGTATCAATTATAGGAGAAAAAACTCCAGAACCTGCGTCCAGCCGGCCTTCCTGGGACGTTGGGTCAATGGGAGCTGTGGGCAGCCTGAAAGCCCCTTACCCAGGCTGGTCAGGCACGCCAGCAGGTGGACATCCCCCGAGGGGTCCCAGACTGCGAGAGGGCACAGGCCAGGCTGAGGGACCTCCCGAGTGCACAGAGTGGCTGCAGGGCGGGACAGCGGAGGACCCAGGACCCGTGATGGGAAATAGGCGGCAGGGTTGGAGGGCACCAGGAAGCGGGTAAGAGGCGGCGGGGGTGGGGGGAACGGCCTGCTTGGTGGCTGCCCAGGCCCTTTGCGGGGCACCGGGGAGCAGGAAAGCCAGGCTGCAGGGGCCGGGGTCCTGCTTGGCAGCTCCCCAGACCCTTGGCAGCACCGGGAAGTGGGAAAGGAAGGCTGCAAGGGACGGGTGGGAAAGAGTTGGCAGCCTGCTTGGTGGCTTCCCAGGTCCCTTCCGGGGATCAGGGAGCAGGAAAAGGCTGGCCTGACCACAAGGCGGGGTTTTCCCTGCTTTCTGGTGGCTGGAGAAAGATGGGCAGTAGGCAAGCTTGGGAGGCAGGCAGCACCCAGCCCTGGCCATGCTCAAAAAAAGAGAACAACATGCTGGGGAGGGCAAGAGTCTGAGAGATCAACATAGAGGGGGTGCCTGCTCCAAGCCTCCACGGTGTGCCTGGGGGCAGGCCCCCGGCAGGTAGACACACACAGGAAGACTGCTTCGAGCCTCAGATGTGGCTGGGGGCAGGTCCCCAGTGGTGACACACACACACATACACACACACACACACACACAAAAGGCTCCTGGCAGACTGGGGCCATCATAGGACATCCACTGAGGGGTCCCAGACTGTGAGAGGGCACAGGCCGGGCTGAGGGACTCCCTCCACCTCGAGTGCACAAATTTTTGTGCACCGGGCCCCTAGTAAAAGAAATAATATACTTGCCACTTTAATAAGCATTAAAATCAAATGGAAATTCCATTTGAATTAGTCTTAAAAACAAAGAACTTAATGCAACTTCATTAGTTTATAAATATTTTTTGCATATCTATAAAGTTCTAGACATTAAGTTAGGCACCAAAGCCTTCTTAGATGAGATAAATCACTTTTACTGGACTTAAAGAAGCTACACTATAATGATAGTTGAAAACCTGGAGATTCTACCATCCTAAACCCTCATTTAAGCAATAAGGAACAGAATTCCAAAAAGATTTAAATGTAATCAGTTCCACCTTTGATACATAATCCACCTTCATGTCTAATAAAGTAGAATTCATTACCAAGATTGGGTTTTTTGAGATAGAGGGGTCAAGCCATTCAGCGGAACACTGACTCCAATTATCCTGGAAGGCCAATAGAGAAAGGTGGTGCAAAAGATAGCAAGCACATTAATATTAGAGGCAATAATGGATATAGCTAGGGATCCCTTGTCAAACACACCAGGTTTTCATTCCAGCTCAGCATGGGAGCTGATGATCTTCACCAAACGGATTAACCTTTCTTAGCTTCAAACACCTGATTTGCAAAGCATGGAAGCAATGGAGCCTAGAGGGTAAGAACCCAGTTTCTGGACTTCAGAATCACATTCAGGGTTTTTTAATGTGGTTCTGCCATCTTCACACTGAATGACTTTGAGCCCATTACATCCTGTAATATTAATCCAGTTAACATGAGAACAATCATACCTACTTCAAGTTTTTTTATAAGTAAACTAGAGACCTGGTATATGAATTCATGCATGGATCTCTAGGCCTGGCTGGTGATTAGGGCCTATCAGGGCTGGGCTGATTGGTTCCCACTGGTGGGAGGAGGGACAGGGTGTGGGAGGTTGGCCACCAGCCCCCCTGGGAAAGGGGCTGCATCTGCTGCCACCGATCCCTGGTTCCTCAGCCCTGTCCAGGGCCTGAAGGCCTTGTCAAAGTCAGGAGAGGAGGTGACAGGCGCCGGGCTAGGCCCAGAAGGAATGGTTATCACCGGCCAGCTGAAGGAGGTTGGCTATGGGAGCTCACTGACCACTAGGGAGCAGCTCTTGCATTAAGCATCTGCCCCCTCGTGGTCTGTGCACATCATAGCAACTGGTTGACTGGTTGTTGTGGTCATTTCGGTCATTCGGTCATAACAATTGTTTAGGTTTTTATGCATATAGATGGAGAATATAGAGCACTTACAACAGTGTATGAATAATAGTAAGCAGTCCATAGATAGTAACTGGTATTATTACAAGTAGTTTGCAAGTGTCTTGTGAATAATTACAATAAATGCAAATCAATTTCCACATAAATAGCATTGCTATAAATTTTTGCCTTTTAATAATAATTCTATATTTTAAGAATTTCTATAATCATGGACCCTGCCCTCATGCCCCAAAAACGGTATGGTTAATTTTTCCCCACTTGAGAAAGTGGGAATTTGACTTTGAAAAGGTCCAACTGGTTCAGGGGCATATATTAAAGGGAGAATGAAGAAAGAATTCAAACTCAGTGACCCCCTGGCTCTCTGTTCACTACTTTACCCATTAAGTTATATCACCTTGGCTGTTTAACAGTACATTGAAAGCATTTTCAAGAGAGAATATTTATATACACAACTCTTGGCACCATAAATATTTGTCTGAATTTATCCTGCTCCAGGCCAAACAACACCTTATGAAACCTGTGATTTAGAAGACTTGGATTTTTATTCATGCAATGTTAATATAATGGAAAACAATTCAGTCTCTCCAGAAGGAATGATTTTTACAAGCATTGAGCAGATAGGCTACATAAACTTTACCTTTCTTGCCATTTCACAATAACTAATATAGTTTTAAAGCATGTACATTTTTGTATCATTTAAATAGAGATGCTATTAATGATAAACAAGGTTTGGAAGTAGTGTGAATTTGAAGCATCTTGTTTATAGTGAGTTAGGTACATGTAAACTTTGATAAATGCTAATGGGAGTTACCAACATGCATTCCTTTCATAGCAATGGAGGAACACTCTGTACTCTTCCAAATAACCCCTTTAACCTTGTGAAAAATGAATAAGAAACCAGAACGTGTAGAGTACTAAAGCATAATAAGAGCAGAAATGAGTGAGTTTACCTCCAGTTCATTCTCAGGCTACCTAATAAGAAATAACACCAAGCGATTACATTTCATGAGGGCTTATACCTGCATGGCACTTTCCTCCTAGATTAGTCAATAGAAAATGTTCTTACTTTTTACTACTCATTGTTTCATAACAATTGTCTGGCTTCTTTCCCTGTCTGATGTGTTTTTGTAATCCCATATTAAATTGGAAATGTAATTAGGAAGTAGTTAACTAATCTATTCCACAAGTATGTACTTAACACCAGGTACCATTTATAATAATGAACAGGACAGCTGTCTCTATTCTCCAGGAACTTATAGTCCAGTGGAAAGAGCAGAAAATTAAATAGGCTATTTCTATACAAACAAGCAATGGTATACAATGTGATAAGGGATAAGACATGGGTAAATGGAGTGTTTTGAAATAGATGAAATTAACATGGAAATAACTCCCAGGATTCTAATGTGAGGCAGAGAGCACCTACTGAGCAAGGCACTGAATCAGGACACTATAAAATTGCAATTTAGTGACCAAGAACTTCACTGTGATTTGAAAGATAGACCTTAAAGCTCTCTCCTTTTCTCTAGAACCAAATTGCCTCCTAGACATCACCATTTCCCATAGCTAAAACTTGTGTGCAAAACTAAATTTCTTTTTGTTTTTGTCTTCAATCTTGATCCTTACCTCCTGCATTTGTTATCTCAGCAACTGGCCCTAAACCATCCAATTACTAAATTTAAATCAGAGGAGGCGCACTTAGTGACCCTTCCTACCTCTTCTTTCACTCCAAAAGCATAAAACAATGTTTGGGGAGGTGAGTGATAACTGAGTGAGACTAGTGCATGAAGATTTTTAGTGACAGGCTGAAAAATCATGGGAATTATCCTGTAAACAATTGTGAGTCATTAAATCATGGCCTATTGCCTTGCCATATGAGTAAATGAAAGAACATACTTATAATGTACTTAGTGAAAAATAGGCATTGATTAATTTTAATAACAGGGAAACATTATAAGAAAGAACATTTTTTAAATCATACAGTGCATTCTACAGCCAAATATTAATGAGAAGATATCATCTAATCTAATAAAAGAGTAATATTGAAATTGACTGTTTCTATGGGATGCCTAAACGATGCCTACCAGCCAGTCAGAGCGGCTGTATGCAAATTAATCCAGCCAAGATGGAGGCCGGCAGTCACAGAGCTAGAGTAAACAGGCAGCTTCCATTGCACCAGGAGTAAACTGTCTGCCTAGGCTGGCTGGGCTTCTCCCAGCTCAGGCAATATAGTTGCAACATTGTTTTAATTATAGAATCAACGGAGCTGAAGCCAACAAGAGGCTTCCGTTGCACCAGTGATGGAGGAAACTGTCTGCCTAGGCCAGCTGGGCCTCTCTCTGCTCACGGCAACATTCTTTCAATTATAGAAGCCACAGAGCTAAAGCAGACAGGAGGCTTCATTACCTGCCTAGGCATCAGCTTAAAGGAACAGTGTATCAATTATAGAAGGTAAATAAACCCCAGAAACCTGCTTCCAGCCAGCCTTGCTGGGACGTTGGGTCAATGGGAGCTGTGGCGGCCTGAGAGCCTGAAAACAGCCCTCAGCTCTTCACCCAGGCTGCCCAGGTACCCCAGTAGGGACCCAAAACCTGAAAGGACTGTGGACAGCCTGAAAATGGCCCTCAGCCCATCACCCAGGCTGGCCACACCTCAATGGGGTGAGGGTCCACACTGGGGGGCTTGGCCCACTTAGGCTGACCAGGCATTCCAGCAGGTGGACATCCCCAGAGGGATCCCAGACTGCAAGAGGGCACAGGCCGGGCTGAGGGACCTCCCGAGTGCACAAATTTGTGTGCACCAGGCCCCTAGTCATTTAAATAAACAAATATAAAGATGTGTGTATACATATGTAGCATATTATAAAGTCAAATATTTTTAAAACAAGCATGTCAGACAATATATATTAAATAGTGTCTCTTAAAAGTAGTTATTTCAGTAGACCATATTGATAAATATTTAAGAACAAGGCGTAATGCATCAAATAGATTTTCACTGACATACAGCCTGTGCAATGTGACCTTAGGGAATTTGGCCTCTTTGAGTCTCAATTCCTCACCTACAAAATGCATATAAACTCAACCTTTCAGGTATTTTGTGTCAGAGTTCCATAAATAATGTAGTTGAAGCACTAGGTACATACCAAGAATTCAATGAATTACTACTACAACTATACCTACTTCCAGATAGAAGCCAAGGAAGAAAATGGCATTTTGCCTAAGAAAGGGTAATTTTAAAGCTTCATTTGTTGTTTAATGTTATTGGGGTCTTTTTGAGCATTTAACGAAATAGTCATTAATAACTGTATGACATATTATGACAAGATGGTGAAATATGACTAAAAGGAATTCAGATGCAAATATATAGAAACTATGGGCCCAGTGCATGAAATTCACACATGGGGGTGGGGGGTCCCTTCAGACTAGCCTGCACTCTCTCCAATGCAGGACCCCTTGGGGGATGTCCGACTAATCCTGGACCACTGGCTCCTAATCACTCACCTGCCTGCCTGCCTGCCTGGTCCACCCTAACTGTCCCCACTGCCAGTCTGATACCCCTCACTGCCTCTGCATGCTGGCCTGGTCACACGTAGCTGCCCCCCTCCCCCACCGACCTGATTGCCTCTTATGTCCCCCCTGCTGGTCTGGTCATCCCCAACTTCCCCCCTCAGCCAGCCTGGTTGCCCCTAACTGCCCCCCCTCCAGCCTGGTAGCCCCACACAGCTTGTTATTCAGTCATTTGGTCATCCCTCACTAAGCCCCCTGCCAGCCTGGTCATAGACAGCCATCTTTGTAAGGGTGTAAAGGTTAATTTGCATATTACCTCTTTATTATATAGGTTACTGGATAAAATTCACTTAACTCCATAATTAAAAGTCCAAGAAAGGGAACTACACTCCAGTCAGAAAATAAGAGTTGAGAACTAATAGAGTAAGTTAAAATACTGACAGGCAGATATTCTTGCCCATGAGTGGTTGATGTGGACAGTTTTCGTGCACTTGGAACTTGAATTTAAGTATATAGGAGGAACAAAAAACAGAGCCCTGGGCTCATGCAAAGTAAGAAGTTAAAACTAAAACCCCTACATAAATCTGGGACCTCATAATGTTTCACTTTCAGTGGAAAATAGACTAGAAAAAATGCACTTATAAACTCAACACAATAACAAAAAAACTTGATGCTTTGGTGCAGAAAAAAGTCAATAAATTTCCCTTGGTCCAGCACCTTAGATAGATTTTTGTTTCAAAATTCTTCTACCTGTTTATCTAAGAACTCCTAAGTCAAGATATTTACAACAACAATAACATGGGCATTTAATATTTGTTGGGTAGAAACAAAAACAAACTGTATTGGAGAACTAAGGTCACTGCATTCATACAGATACTCTAAAGATGCAATGCTGAAGATATATTTAAAATTATAGATAGGTAGGTAAATAGATAATGATTATCAGAGAAAACAATAAAAAGAATTAGAACCCCAGAAAATTTATATTAAAAAGTCTGATAAACTTCTTTGAAATTAATATTTAATGGCTATACCACCCTGAACATGCCCAACCTCATCTGAAATTAACATTTAATATTATTTTTATGCTTATATCTTACTTTTTATTGGTTAAGGTATTTCATATGTGTCCTTATCCCCCATTTCCCCCCCCCCATGCCCCAAATCATGCCCTCAACCTTACCCCCTGTTGTCTGTGTCCATTGGTTAAGGTTATATGCATGGATACAACTACGTCGGTTAATCTCTCCCCCTTACCCCCACCCTCTCTTACCTTCCCTCAGAGGTTTGAGCACCTGATTGATGCTTCTTTGTCTCTGGATCTGTTTTTGTTCATCAGTTTATGTTGTTCATTATAATCCACAAATAAGTGAGATCATGATATTTATCTTTCTCTGACTGGCTTACTTTGCTTAGCATAATGCTCTCCAGCTCCATCCATGCTGTTGCAAATGGTAGGCGTTTCTTTTTTATGGCAGTGTAGTATTCCATTGTGTAGATGTACCACCGTTTTCTAATCCACTCATCTGCTGATGGGCACTTAGGCTGTTTCCAAATCTTAGCTATTGTAAATTGTGCTGCTATGAACATAGGGGTGCATATATCCTCTCTGAATGGTGTTTCTAGTTTCTTGGAATATATTCCTAGAAGTGGGATCACTGGGTCAAATGGGAGTTCCATTTTCAGTTTTTTGAGAAAACTCCATACTGTTCTCCACAGTGGCTGAACCAGTCTGCATTCCCACCAGCAGTGCAAGAGGGTTCCTTTTTCTCTGCATCCTCTCCAGCAGTTGTCATTTATTGATTTGTTGATAGCCATTCTGACAGATGTGAGATGATACCTCAATGTTGTTTTGATTTGCATCTGTAGGATGATTAATGATTTGAGCATGTTTTCACACATCTTTTTGCCTTCTGTATGTCTTCTTTTGAAAACTGTCTATTTAGGTCCTTTGCCCATTTTTTTATTGGATTGTTTATCTTCCTTTTGTTAAATTTTTAATGGGATATAAACTTACAGTACTTCCAAATAGCAGACAAATGGAATAAAAATACAAAACAGGATCCCTTGAATTCCTATTATCTGGTAATTTGAAAATTTTAAATTCAATCCTTTACCTTTTAAGATGCTGATTTTAAGATTGAGTGGAATTTAAATAAAATATTGTATCAGTAGTCTATAAAAAACACATATGGATTTTTGTGGCAGCAATATCAGAAAGATTATTCTGAAAGAATTTACTAAATCGCTAAAAAATGGTTAGATCAATTGAATTGTACATAATTTTTTTTTAATTTACTGATGAGAAAAATTTTCTCAGGTCATGTGTATAGCACAAAAGTGGCAGAAATTTTTCATTCAAAAGTTTGTGTAGTCAAGCAGGCAGCGGTGTTTTCTAACTTATAAATCCTTCCCATTTCCTCTTGGTACAATGGGAGTGGGTATGTAACCTAATTCATAAATAAACTTATTAAAAAAGAGAAAGTGATGATTACCTATCAGTTCCTCTTTCTGAGAATTTTAATAATAAGTTTGGGAACATAATCTGTTGATTTAGTAATAGTAAGAGGAAGTATAAGAAAACACAGAGGAACAGAGACCAGAGAGAATGCTAAAGGTAAAACACTAGGAAAAAAGCAAAGGAATTTCTGCTTCTAGACGACAATACAGGTCCTGCCTGTAGTCGGCTATTTTCTTTCTGTGCATCCTCAGAGTGTGTTGTTCAGAGAATCAGGCTACTACCTGCTCCTGAACTAGCCCATGCATTGTTACCTGGGTTGGTCTGAACAAATACTATTCATTATAACCTAAATGCACAATGCGTACACATCATCTCATTGAATACTCTCTACAATCCTACAAGATAAATCTTATTGTCTCTATTTTAGAGTAGGACATTGAACTACAGGGAGTTTAAGTAATTTACCCTAAATTAAAGAACTGGTAAGAGCATTGTCAGGAGTTGGATCTATAGTGCATCTACTTAACGCCTGTGTTCTTTTGGCATATACCAGTCCCAATTTCTTCACCTACAAAACAAGAGGACTGGGGAAATTCATATCTTCCCCTCCACCTTTAAAATGATGTGGTTATCATAAATGTCTTAATGTTAGTTAGCTCTTCAAACTCACAGTTTAAAAGTGACAGACATTATGCAAATGTATACCTGAAATACTAATTTCTACCTACCTGATGGAAATCTTACATTTCTAGAATAGTTAAAGTATTAAGTGAAATAACCAGTGAAAATGAGATTTTCTTTGTAAAATAGTTATGATTTATCAGTCACAGTAAATTAGAACTGGAAAAATATTTTGGTGACAATAACATTCAGGTTTGGGCCATGAAGAACCTCTGGAATTGTCTTTGATACACTAGTTAATTAACTACATCCCTGAAAAATATTATTATCCAATTTTATTAAACTGCAAAGAAGAAAATAAAAATTAATTTCTAGAATTAGAATCATGAAATTTATAGATTTAGATTATCCCACCCTTATTTTAAAAATAAAGAAAACAGACTCAGGAAAACTGATTGACTTTTCCACAGTTTTTGTTTTGTTTTTCCTCACTCCATAATGTTTTATTGATTTTAGCTCAAGAGAGATTCCCTAGCTGGTTTTGCTCAGTGGATAGAGCGTCATCCTGTGGACGAAAGTCCCAGGTTCGATCTCTATCAAGGGCACATGCCCAGGTTTCGAGCTTGATCTCCAGTGTGGGGTGTGCAGAAGACAGCAAATCAGTGATTCTCTCTTATCATTGATTATATATATATATATATATATATATATATATATATATATATATATGAAACATCTATCAGTTGCCACCCATAAGAGCCCTGACCAGGGATCAAACCCATAACCTTTTGGTGTATGGGAATGGGATGATGCTCCAACCGAGTCACCTAGCCAGGGCCACAGTTCTTCTATTTTAAAAATACAACAAGCAAAACCACAACAATTAGTACAAAATATTTCCTAGGGATGAATATTATACTTCATCTGTCCTTAAAATATTACATGAGTAAAATCAGCAGTATACTGTAGACATCAAGTTTTTTATAGTATAACTTTAATTGGTTTAAAAATCAGTAGCAATTAGATTTTTCTCTGTATACAACATTAAAAATTGGATTTCATGCATTTTTTACATTTGACTATCAATATTCCTAGAGTAACTATTATAGAACAGAAAGATGTTGTCCAACCCTGGGGTGGCAGAGCCAAACATTACACACAGAGGATTGCAGTAGGGAAAGATTGACTTTTATTGTGAACTAGAGGCTCGGTGCATAAATTTATGAATGAGTTGGGTCTGGCCAGTCCCCCTCAATGGGAGCCATCAGGGCCAGGCTGGTGACGGGGGAGGTACTACAAGAGGTCGACAGCCCTGCCCCCAATGTGGGGAGGGCGATTGAGGGCAGGGCCAGCTGGGTGGGCCCACAGGAGGTTGGCCTGCTGGCCTTATCCCCAATTGGGGGTGGGAGGGCAATTGGGAGCAGGCAACCTTGAGGGAGGGACTGAGGGAGGTTGTGGGGGTTGATTGGGCCCTGATCAGGCTGGTTGGCTGCTGCAGTGTGCATCATAGTGACCGGTCGCTTCAGTCATTCCTGTCCTTCTGCCATTCCAGCTGCTTGGTTTTTATATATATTTAGATGGCAACACCCAGGAGAATGGGAATCTAATGCTCAAAAGCCTGAATTTCCTGATTTAGGTTTCAGGGTTGGTTTTAAGGGCATGGTTTTAAGAAGCACTGGTAAGGCAAGTAGTTTAGCCAGTTATGGTAAGGGGCATCAACACAGAATCTTCTTGGGCAACAGACCCTTTGCTTCTGAAAGGGTTCTGGTGTTCAACTTCTGGTTATGTTCTGGTCCTTTGGTTCTGTAGGAACGGGGAGGCAGTGAAACTTTGGTTCTGCATGCAGCTGGAGGTCAACGTTCTCTCCTCCACACATGCTTCAGATGTATAACTTGTGGTTTTGATCTGTTGTCTCTGCAAAGCAACTCAGTATAGGATCATTTTGAACTGGTTCTATGGTTACAAAACACATGAAGTGGGTGGCCAGCTGGAAAAAAGGAAATATTTGAAGTGCATGTGTATTTGTGTGGTCCTTAATGTCAACGGTCTGCTGAGGAGTACCCAGCTGGGATCTGATGACCAGCAATAATGTACCATATTGGTTTGCCCGAAGTACTAGATGACAATGGTATGAAGCCAGTCATACAGATCTACGTTTGTGCTTTTACTCCACATACGCAGACAAGCCTAATCCTGCTATGGCTGTAGCCAAGCAGGCTGGGTGAGCAACCTCAATCCACACACCTGGGACCATGAACTTATAGTTAGATTATGTGTGGACCACATAATCTAAGTGTGACAATTTTAAATATCTCTTATGAATGGAATCATGCAGTTCAGTATTTGCCTTTCTGTGACTGGCTTATTTCACTTAGCATAGTGTCCTCAAGATTCATCCATGTTGTTGTATATTGCAGAATATACTTGTTTTAAAAGTCTGAATAGTATCCCATTGTTTTCATATACCACATTTTCTTTATCTATTTATCTCTGTCTGTTGATGGACATGTAGGTTTGTTTCCAAATCATGGCTATTGTGACTGGTTCTGCAATGAACATAATGAGCAACAATATCTCTTCATGATCCAGATTTTAATTCTTTTGGAAAAGTACCAAAGTGAAATTGCTAAAACACATGGTGGTTCTATTTTTTTTATTTTTTAAGGAAGCTCTGGACTGTTTTCCATGGCAGTTGCATCATTGTGCATTCCCACCAACAGTGTAAAGTGTTCCCAGATCCTCCCTAATACTGTTGTATTTTGTTTTGTTTTGTTTTTATGATAGCCGTCCTGCCAGGTGTGCAATGATATCTCACTGTGGTTTTATTCACATTTCTTTCTTTGGAGAAATATCTGTTCAAGTCCTTAGGCTATTTGTAATCAGGTTATTAGTTTTTATTATTATTATTGAGTTATGTATTTTGGAGATTAACCCTTCATCAGATATATGGTTTGTATATACTTTTCCCCATTCCATAGGTTGTTTTTTGTGTTTCAGTTGTACCTGTAGTTGTGTCTGTGTAAAGGTTTATGATATAAAATGTATTTCTTACCATGTGTCATGGTGGTAACTTGTAAAAATAATACTTTGGCATGTGCTGTAACATTTAATGTTCATAATTCATTAGCATTTAAGTTTCACTTTTTCTTCTTATTGATATGCTCATTTTGATCATGTTTTTCCAAAATATAAAAGGCCACTTTTATATTAACACTAGAGGCCCAGTGCACAAAAATTTGTGCACTCAGGGGAGTCCCTCAGCCCAGCCTGTGCCCTCTCACAGTCTGGGACCCCTCGGGGGATGTCCACCTGCTGGCGTACCTGGCCAACCTGGGTGAGGGGTAGAGGGCCGTTTCAGGCTGCCCCCAGCCCCTTCAGGGTTCAGGTCTCTACTGGGGTGCCTGGCTGGAAGCAGGTATTTGGAATTTATTTAACTTCTGTAATTGAAACTTCGTTGCCTCAGTCCCCTGCTCAAAGCCTGGGTTGCCCCTGGTAACCCAAGGTCGCAGTCCCACAGATATCTGGGGTTTGTTTATCTTCTATAATTGAAACTTTGTAGCCTTGAGTAGAGCTCAGGGCCCACGGGGCCCTGGCTTCCTCCATTCCCTGGGGCAACTCCAGCTCTGTGGCCACCACCATCTTAGTTGAGTTAATTTGCATATTTGCTCCTGATTTGATGGTGGGCATGGCTTGTGGGTGTGGCTTGTGGGTGTAATGGAGTGAGGGTCAATTTGCATATTATTATTTAATTAGATTAGATATTAACATAGTTCTTCAAGTATTTACTAATTTAGTCACCCCTAATATGTATTGTGTTATTCCTGGTCTTGTGCATTTTTATTTTCTCTTTCTTTTTTTTTGTTAATTAAATCTTTATTGTTCAGATTATTACAGATGTTCCTTTTTTTTAACCCCCATAGCTCCCCTTCACCTGGTCCCCCCCCAACCCCATGCCCTTACCCCCACCACTGTCTTCATCCATACATGTAAGATTTTTGTCCAGTCTCTTCCCATATCCTCATCTCCCCTTCCCCCTGAGAATTGTCAGTCCATTCCCTTTCTATGCCCTTACTTCTATTCAATTCACCAGTTTATTCTGTTCATCAGATATTTCTATTGACTTGTTATATTCACTTGTTGATAGATATGTATTTGTTGTCACTTTGTTGTGCATACTTTTTATTTTTACCTTTTTCTTCTTCTTCCTCTTCTTAAAGAATGCCCTTCAGCATTTCAAATAATCCTTGTTTGGTAGTGATGTATTTCTTTAGCTTTTTCTTGTCTGTGAAGCTCTTTATCTGACCATCAATTTTACATGATAGTCTTGCTGGGTAATCTTGGTTGTAGGTTCTTGCTATTCATCACTTTGAATATTTCTTGCCAGTCCCTTCTGGCCTTCATGGTTTCTGTTAAGAAATCAGCTGACAGTGGTATGGGTACTCCCTTGTAGGTAACTAACTGTTTTTCTCTTGCTGCTTTTAATATTCTCTCTTTGTCTTTTGCCCTTGGCATTTTAATTATGATGTGTCTTGGTGTGGTCCTCTTTGGATTCCTTTTGTTTGGGCTCCTCTGTGCTTCCTGGACTTGTAAGTCTATTTCTTTCACCAGGTAGAGGAAGTTTTCTGTCATTATTTCTTCAAATAGGTTTTCAGTCTCTTGCTCTCTCTCTTCTTCTGGCACCCCTATAATTCTGATGTTGGTACACTTAAAGTTGTCCCAGATGCTCCTTACACTATCTTCACACTTCTGGATTCTTTTTTCTTTTTTCTCCTCCAATTGGGTGCTCTTTGCTTTTTCAAGTTTCAAATCTTTGTCTTAATTATTGCAAACCTCTAGTCTGTTGTTGGACCTCTGTATAATATTACTAAGTTTATAGGCGGATTCTAGAAAATTCTTGAAAAATCTTAAAAGCATAGTTCTGAACTCTATATCCAGTAGTTTGCTTTCCTCCATTTCTGTCATTTGTGATCTGTTTCTTTGTCTCTGCATTTTGGCTGCTTCCCTGTGTTGATAGAGTGGCTTTCTGTGCTAGGTGTCCTATAGGGCCCAGTGATTCAGCCTCCCCAATCACCTCGGGTGGACATTCTTGTACGCCTTTGAAGGCTGGGTGCACAGTCTTATTGTAGTTATCACTGGGAGGTATCACTGGGAGGAAATGACCTTTAGGCCTTTCTCCTTGTTGTTTGGGGTTTGGAACTTTTGGAGTTCTGTCCCAGCTGCAGTCCCTTAGGTTATGCTGAAGGCAGGCAGGCGCACAGCTTGGGCGGAGTTGTAAGTTGGGTGGGGCGGGGTCTCAGAATCATCGAGGCAGAGCAACCCACAATGGCTGCCCCTCCACGTACTCTGGGGTTTCTCCCGGCTTTGGCGTCTGCACGCCTCTGTGTCCCCGCATCAGTGAGTGCTGCAAACAGCTTCGCTAGAACTCCACTGGTCTTCCGCCCCATTGCCCTACAGCCTGTATAGCATTCAGTGTGACCCCAGAGTTTATAATCTCCTTCCAAGCCACGGACCTAGGTGCTGCCGCCACCCCCTTTTGCCTGCACTGCCTCCATTTCGCACGTGTCGTACCTCTCAGTTTTGGCACCGAGAACTTCTACTTAGTCTCAATTTACTCCTTCTCTTGCCTTCTAGTTGTAAAGCTCCCCCTTCCTTGGTTCTGGAGTATGGCCATTTATCTGTATAGCTATATTTTTATAATGTAGTTGTGGGAGGCTGCGTATTTAGGTATATACCTCATGCTGCCATCTTGGTTCCTCCTATTTTCTCTTTCTTTATTAGACTCGCAAAGCTTGATAAAACTTAGTTTTGAATTTATCATTTCTATTCATCTACTGTTTCCACATTAGCTCTTTCATTTTCATTCTTCTTTATTTCTTATCATTTGTAAGAATGTATGCTTCCTTTTTGACTTCTTATGTTAAACTTTTAGATCATTTATTTTCATTAACTCCCAATAGTGGAAATGTGTGGCTATGACTTTGCTTAAATCATAGATTTGGCTACCATCTGTCTAAATCTATATCATTTCCACTCTGGAAAATTTTAGGATGGCATATATATATATATATATATATATATGTTGGTTGTAAATTTTTAACCTTTATTTATTGTGCTCAGAACTGATACCTTTTTTACTTTTTGAATATGTTGAATCTTATTTGTGTTCTTGTATAGTTTATTTTGTAAATGTCTTATGGGCATTTGAAAGTAGATTCTTCTCTATTGGTGGGTTCTGATCTAATCAATTACATTAAAATTGTATTCATACTTTACATCATAAACAGAAATCAATTTTAGATGGATTGAAGACTAAAATTTGTTCATTTTTTAAGATATTAATGGAGCATGTCTTTATGACTTCATTTTGAAAAGAATTTCTTAATATTCTAAAAGCTTAAACTATAAAGAAATATATTAATAAATTAAATTCCATTAAACTTTTGCCCAGCAGCATGGCTCAGTGGTTGAGCTTCAACCTATGAACCAGAAGGTCATGGTAGATTCCCAGTCAGGGCACATGCCTGGGTTGTGGGCTCAATTCCCAGAGGGGGTTGGTGCAGGAGGCAGCCGATCATTGATTCTCTCTCATCATTGATGTTTCTATCTCTCTCTCTTTCTCCCTTTCTGAAATCAATAAAGAAATATATTTTTTTAAATATATCTAATCTCATAAAAGAGTAATATGCAAATTGACCCTCACTCTGTCATACCCACAAGCCATGCCCACCAGGCACGCCCACCAGCCAATCAGGAGCAGATATGCAAATTAACTCAACTAAGATGGCAGTGGCCACAGAGTAGGAGTTGCCTCAGGCAATGGAGGAAGCCAGGACTCTGAGGGCCCTGAGCACTACTCAAGGCTACAAAGTTTCACTTATAGAAGATACTTGCCGGGCTGGGACCTTGGGTTGCCAGGGGCAACTCTGGCTTCGAGCGGGGGACCAAGGCAACAAAGTTTCAATTATAGAAGTTAAATAAATCTCAGATACCTGCTCCCTGAAGGGGCTGTGGGCAGCCTGAAATGGCCATCAGCCCCTCACCCAGGCTAGCCAGGCATGCCAGCAGGTAAATATCCCTCAAGGGCAGGCCGGGCTGAAGGACCCCCCCCCCCCCCCCCCCCCCCCCCCCCGCCCACTGCACAAATTTTTGTGCACCAGGCCTCTAGTCAATAATGAGAGAGAATATTGCTTGGCTAACTCCTGCATGCACCCTACTGGGGATGGAGCCTGCAACACCTGGTCTGTGCCCTGACCGGGAATTGAATTGTGATCTCCTGTCTCATAGGTTGATGCTCAACCACCGAGCCACAGTGGACAGGAAATAACATGACATCTTGGTTAGGGAGTTCTGAGTTGTACTGGGAACTGATTGGTTAGAGGTGAGGTAAGAATAATAATTTTTCAGGTCATGAGGATAGCTCTGAGCTCTTGTCTGGCATCCCTCTGTCCAGTCTCATGGGAAAGCAGCCAATGGATCTATCCGCCCTTGGGCTCAGGAACTGAAGCATAACTTGGTCAAGATGCTATCTCTAGCCTGCCAGAGGTCTGGACCTTGTGATCATTAGTCAGACCCTGGCTACTGTCTTCTCTTGCTTCAAGGATTCTTGGTTATCCAAGGGAAAGGGTAGGTCTCTGAGGGGGTATACATATATAGAAAGAGATGACTTCTAGAAAGTGGATTCAAAAATAAATTTAATTAACATCATTAAGGACCTTTGATTTCAAAATGACCACTGCAGTAAGTCTAGTTAATGTTCATTGCCACACAGTTATGATTTTTGTTATTGAAATAAGAACTTTTAAGATCTGCTCCAGCAGATTTACCCCTCGTAGTACCTAGACTCTAACCTTTCTAACTTTTCTGACTCTCCACTTCATTACCACTGCCACCTTCTCTATTCCTTCTTTCTCTCTGTCTGGATCACAGGAGCCCCAAAATGCCTTCTTTTCTTTACTCGGGCAAATAATAATATCCTCAGGTCTCACCTGCCCCAGTGAACACTGTATAAACAAAAACAGTACTCCCCTGTAAGGAATTTTAGTGTCAAATATTAAGATAACATATGTTCACCCTGTTGTATTTAAAAGAAAGAATAGGACAAGTGCCAGGATCCATAGTAAGTAACGGTCTTTGTAAAGATATCTCATACTTTGAGATTTGGGGGAACACCCAAATTTTTAACAACCTGTTAAAAATTCATTTGAAAGGTGGGCTGTGTTAGACCACAACTCCTCATGCCTAACCTTTTGACTATATTCTGATAAGACATAAAAATATGTCTAGACATATCTTTTTTGTGTGTGTTGAATGTTTTATCTACTCCTTCCATATGTATTATCGGTCAATCTACTTATCTATCAATCATATAACTCTAGGTGACTTCTTTTAGATTAGAAATATATTTTTAACATAGTTTAACATTTATTTTTATGTGAACTTTATAAAGTATATTTTTTCACTGAAGAGCAGCTGCATTGTAAGGTTGACTGATTACTATATTTTACAAGTAATTCTTAAAACTGATTTTTAAAAATTAAACACACTATAAAGACACATATCTTTGATTCATCTCCCTTTTCTCCAACCCTGAGCAATTTTTATTAGTGTGACATCTAGCGTGGGTGCCACCATCTGCCATCTCCACATAACGGCTAGTAAGGATCAGAAGTGGTGACCAAAGTGGTTCCTTAGTCATTACTGTGATTGACAAGCTTCCTAAACCACTTTCTCTTCATATAATAATGTCCCTTCATTTTGTGACTTCCTCATTTCACACAGCACTTAAAATTATTCTCAAAAGAAAATGATATTCTGTTGATAAAAGAAGAGCAAGCAACAAATTTTCATCAAAATATAAAATTATCACCGTTATAAATACTTGGGACAAAGTTTAAGGCACTTTTATTACTACAATGGGACTGAATTTGCCTCTAAACAATTAAAGCTCTTATCCCTTCAATAGCTCACCTCTCTTTAAATGTTTTCACTGCGTTGCTTTAGGCATCTATATATGGCATATATATACACTTGGGAATTAACAGCTAGCAAAAGTCACACATATGCTGTTTCTTTCCACAGTTTTCTAGGACTTCTCTTAAGCAGTTTTCACTATAATGATTGTTGACAAATTGTGACATGGAAACTTGGCTGGCTGTTCAAAGGAAAATAAATTTATTATTTTGTGACTTTAAGACTTCACATTCTGAGACTTTAACACCATCTATGTAGGAGAGAAAAATTACCACAAGCTAACATTGATTATAGCTACTTCTGGAAAAAAAAAAAAAAAAACACAAGAAAAAAAACTCTGTCACCTTGTTTTACAGCAGCCAGAATAGTCATAATCATAAAGTATTCCAGGTTTTGTTTAGAACAACAGTAAGGTTTACCTAAATAAGTAATTAAAATTTCAGCCTGAAACAATCATTGTGAGAATTTCAAATCTTCTAAATTCCAATAAGGCAGGAAATATTTTAAAGAGTTATAGCCCTGGTAGGATTCAGGATACTCTTTTTTAACATAAAAGCATATGCGCATAGAAAAGTAAATCTTACAATTTTTAAAATATTTTGGCTTTACTGGCCTCTTTTCTCCGCAACTTTCTCATCAAAGAATACAGAAACAGGAAGCAGAGAAATTACACATTCAGAGTCAAGACAATAAATTACTCCTTTCAGGATCAGAAAATGACCCCTGAAATTGGGTACAGCCACCAAGCAAAGAACAAAATCATCATAACCCCTGATAAAATATGTATATTTTTATAGTGGTTACTATTTTTTCAGTCTTAAAAATAGCTATCAATCTAGAAATAAATCCCATGATTTATAAATAAATTTCTATTTTTAAAAAGTATAGTAGTTCTGAAAAGGCTACATCCTGTATGATTCCAAATACAGGACAGAAAAAGAAAAACTATGGAAATAGTGGAAAGATCAGTTGTTGTCAGGGGCTAGAGGTTAGAGAGGGATGAGTAGGTGGAGCACATAAAATTTTTCGGATAGTGGCTCTAAGTTTTTAATAGTAAAATTTATATCATTACACACTCATCAAAATCCATTAAATGTACAACCTCAGGAGTGAACCCTAATGTAAATGATAGATTTTGGATGATAATGGTGTGTCAATATAGGTTCATCAGTTGTGACAAATGTACCACTCTGGTTCTGGATGTTGGTAGTGGGAGGGAATATACATATGTGGGAGCCAGGGTACATGAGAACTCTCTGTACTTTCAATTCAAATTTGCCGTGAACCTAAAACTTCTGTAAAAAATAAAGCCTATTAAAAACTATAAGTGGAAGCTGAGACAATAAGAGATGACAGTTACTGTTCTATAAATCCCCACATTAAGGAATCATAAGTAATTGTAATAATTGTCTTAAAAGGAACTATATATGACACCAAGAATAAAGGTTAGCTTCAAGCAGAAATTCTCGTACAAAACCCTAGAACCATGTAATTACATGCAAAACAAAAGCATTACAAAGGTCCACGCGATTATCTACACCTGTTCTGCTGTAAGAACAAGAAGTTGCAAAAGAAAGGGGCTTGCTCGGTGTGCCCAGCTTGAGAAGAGAACTGTACTTCAACATTAAGGCTTTCTCAACTGAACTTTTAAGTTCAAGTTTGAATCTGTTCCTTTTTTTCTCTCTCAGTGATATTGAGTTAATCTGTCTCTTTAATCTTCTTCTGGAAAACGAGAACTTTGAAAGATTCAGAAAGGTTGGAATTTTGGGTTGTCCCATTATTTCAGAATGTGCACGCTGATGTAACACTCATCTGTATGCGGAAAAAAGCAGTCTCGTTTCATTCAGTCTCATGAAATGAACTCATAATCTATGTTCTTATTTACTTTCATATCTATTTTAAGTTTATTTTAACAACTCCCTTAATGTAGACATCTTAGGAATTACCATCTCCACTGTGAGGACCTAAAAGAGGAGGGTTAGTAACAAGTTCAAACAGCCCATCTAATATATAAAGAATACATTAAAGAATAAAATTTCATGGTCAAACTAACTTTCGTATAAAAACATGAAATTCAAAATAAATAAATAGATATATGATGATAGATAGATAGATAGATAGATAGATAGATAGATAGATAGATAAAATTCTTTCTTATGTAGTCAACTCAACATTTTGTATATTATCGTATGATAAATTCCTTAAAAGAAATCTGCGTGGTTCACAGGAATTGTTTGCTCTTCAATTCACACTCTCTTGCTTGTGTTCCATATTCTACAAGTTCTCTAAACAAGTTATTCTGATAGTACTGTTTAAAAACTCAGTAACTAGACATTTCATGTTATATATCTGTATTTCTAACTTTTTTCATGTGTATAAAGGCCTTTTAAGTCAGTATGAATGAAAATCACTTTAGAGTACTTTTGATTTTCAATTATATAATTATGGAGAGAGAATAGTTCAGCATTTTATAAGATTCTCTAAGATGCAGATATATTTAGTGTATACCTATGAATATTTTAAGAGATGTTTAATTGGAGTCAAGTTCTGGAAAAGTTGAATGCCTACAAGGTCAAGATCAGGAAAATAAAGAATGCGAATGAATACAGAAAGATACTATATACCATATAAGGGTAAATTTTAAAATTATCTAAAAATGAGAAATAAAAAAACAATGTCAGAGTCAAGTTCAGTTAAAACACCTTTCATGATTTCTAACTATCACACATAGACAGAAGAATGCTGAGTATAAAACATTACTGGGTGAAAAAAGTATCTGTATTCTTAATAGAAAGAGCACTTTAAATTTATATAGTTTTCACAAAGCCTCATAAATAATCTTACCATGTGATTTATAAACATATAAAATTATATAATATCTTATAGTTTAGTAGAATGCAAAGACACCTAAAGGTTATTATATATGTATGTATAATTTTTTTTCTATTTCTGATTTGCCAGACTTTGACCATGAGAAGTTCCAAAGTCATTTAATTCAAAAAACTATATGCATAAAATAAAAGCTTCTACATTTCAGTTTACTCAAACCTTTTCAGAAAAACAAATAATAGAAACAGATGATGTTTATCTAAGGACATAAGCACTGACAAGAGCAGGAGAACAGATGGATGGCGAAGAGTCTCTTTCTATCTCCTAGCATCATGATGGATGGTAGAGCTAAGCCACAAATCAAAGAGAGACAATGCAATTCACAGTATTTTAAAAGTTATTCATCCCATTCTTTAAATTCTAAAAATGACAGAACATTTATTCTTTCGTGAAATTATGTTCACAATGAAAATTTTCAAAAAAAAATAGAGAGAAATGTCACCAGACACGGGCTGGTTTCCCCACTTCCCGTTTTATGTCACTGAGATTATATACCACCCAGGTCCCTTACTGCCCCACGTTCTGCTTTTTAGTTCTGCAGTTTATAGGTGACACGTATAGATTGTACTCTATGTCTTGTTGTTTTATTGTATTATACACAATAAAACTGGAGAACTCACCCCACTTCAATCCTAGGGTCAAATCCCCTCAACAGAGAGGTCTAGAGGTTGTCATGAAGGAAGAGAGGGCCTGAGGAGCTGGTAATTTGCTCTCCAACCCCCCAACTTTATGACACCAGCTCTGCTTTTGTCTTATTTATTGGGCCTCAATGTAAGTGTTTGTTTAAAGAGTGGGTTCGGCTGCATTTCAAGTTTAAAAATGACTATCCTAGATAATTTGATCTCTGCATTTAAATTCATTTGTTTGGATGCCTTGACTCTATATTTATTAATATACTGGGGGAAACAGTGGTTTATAAATGGGCAGTCAAGGGCAAGTGACTAAGTGGAAGGATCTGATTAATCTGTCATAGGTTCAATAGCTCCAAGTATTTCATAAAGAAAGTGCAAAAATAGCAGGTGTCCATTGGGAAGCACTAGGCATAGTGACTCATAAATGAGATTTCCTCATGCTCACCTTAAAAAGCTTCTTCTGTGTCTACTCACAGGCCTTTTAATGCCCAATATTTTGTGTCTCTCGTTTTTGTGTCTACATTTTGCCCTTATCTCAATAGCTTACTTTTTTAAATTGAAGTTTGTAAGTTGATATCTGTATTGATAAAGCCTTATTAATGTGTTGTTTTATTAATTAAAGGCATAGGAATATGATTTTGAGATTTAGAAGAGAAAACATACATCTGAATCAAACTTCTAAGAAAGATTAACCCTGGTACATTTTGTAAAGACTCTCAAAGTATAAAATATGTCTATTTTCCAATAAATCTTTAAGATGCTTTTATTGAAATCCATGCAGACGTTACAGGATACTCCAAGGAGACTCAAAATCTCAAGGTGGAGGAGGCATAACTGGTGCAATTACGGTTATCAGCCTTAGAAACTCAGAACCTCCGTTTTATCAGCTCACTCAGAAGGGTGGCTCTGTAAATGTAGAGCAAAGATCACAGAATTTGGAGTCAAAGATGTAGGTTTGAGTTCTAGTTACACCTCTTACTAGTTGTTTGTGTTCTTAAGCAAGTGACTTAATCCCCTAAAAAAACAAAAAAAGGTCAAGAAATAATATCTGCCTCGCAGGGTTGTTGTGAAGATCAGATGAGATGGTGCATATAAAAAGGTTTTATACACTGTCCTGGGCTAAGCACTGTTGGTTAGATTGGCTTCTGGTGGAAGAGAGACTCCCCAAAGAAAGGAGACTTCTCTGCGCCAGTGGGTACCCAGCAGGGATTCCCTGCAGGCGGCCTTTGAAGGCTGATAAGCATCTCCAACAGCTGCATAGGAGAATACAGGGACCCAGAGAGAGGGCAAGGGTCATGCCCTTTGCCCTTCTGCTCTCAGCTCAAAGGACATCTGCTAAAGATTCCCTGCAGGGAAATATAACTCTAAGAAGGAAGGCCCAGGGAGTGTTTTAAGGGATCCTAACTCTAAGAGCCCTAACAATCCTGAAGACATTAGCTATGGAACTTAAACTTATCTCAGTTACTTTATATTATTACTTTTAACTTATTTAGTTTTATTATCTACTCTGTTAGAATTTAAAAGTTTATATTTAATATGTGTACATGAATATCTGTAATTTATAATCTTTGTTTATAGATATATAATTTTGTAATATAAATATTTATTCTAAATGTGCACATATATTATAGACTTCTGTGGTGTACACCCTGTATAGCATGTTAGTAGCATATGTATAGGAAAAATAAAAGCCTGGAAGAATATTTACCAGGATGTTAGCAATGTTATCTCCTGGAAGATGAAATTATGAATGACTTATTTTGCGTATTTCTGTTTTTCAAGTGTTTCCTTTGAAAATGAATTTCTTTTAGAGTAAGAAAGTCACAATAAAATTTTCTGATTAAAATATATTGCTTGCATTACTTATGTTTGTTTAATTTATCTTTTATATCTATTATGTAATTTTATGAACTTTCTTGTTTTAATTCTATTTTGTTTATTTCACTTGAACTTTCTCTTAAGTTGCTTATTTTGTTTATTTCTATTACTACATTTCACCTGTATTTTCTTTTGTTTCTTATCTTTTTCTGTCATTTAGTTCCCTGTCATCATTTGTTGTGTTTTTTATATGCTCCCTTTTACTGAATACAGCAAGCATAAAGCAGAGGATAGTGTCCTTAAGGATTGCTCATGACTCAACCAAGGAGACTAGACCTTCTCCCTTCCAATTAGCCCTGTGGTCACATCCACTGACCCTTATTGTCTCAGAGCAGGATTGCTTAATTTTTCAAGTATTAAACTGGAAAACTAGAGAGGTTAACAGATTAGAATTATTCAGCAAACAATTATTAAATACACCCCTAGCACCAGGAAAGATTATTTCAAGGCATTAATACACTTTCAACTAAAGTCTGTGTACCTCTGAATCAAGTGTCTCTCCAGAGGATTGACCTGTCTATCTCTACCTCCTTTCAGGTGTCTTACAAGCAACTCGATGATAACACACCGAAATGAAATCCATTATCCCCTCACCTCTCCAGCAAAACTGTTTCTTCTTGTCTCCCTTTCTCCCTTTGCCCAGCCGGCGTGGCTCAGTGGTTGAGCATCAACCTATGAACCAGGAGGTCATGGTTCAATTCCCGGTCAGGATACATGCATGAGTTGCAGGCTTGATCCCCAGTGTGGGGTATGCAAGAGGCAGCCAATCAATGATTCTCTCTCATCATTGATGTTTCTGTCTCTCTTTTCTTCTGATTCCTCTCTGAAATCAATAAAAATATATTTTAAAAAAAAGAAAGGGAACTCTTTGCATACCCTTTCCAGCCAATATTAGTGACATTGCCCACGTCAGAAACTTGGGAATTATCCTACTCAACTTTCCATCCTCCCAGTTCTCATACTCCCATTTTCTAATTCTGCCTCTTTAATGCTTGACAAATTCTGTGTTTTTCAAAGTAGAATACGGGGACACCCATGGACAATGACATATACCAGAAAATATATGAAGGCATAGAGTAAACATAATGAATCTTCCTGGAATATCCTCCTACCCTTGTCATCTTCAACATAATGTATTATTTATCACATCAAATTTTACAAAAGTAAATGCATACATTATGTGAAATGCAAGCTGAGCATTATTTTTAAGATGGTGTGTAACAATTCAAAGAAAAGTGGGGCTTATTCTGGGATGTTTAGGGCTCAGTTGCTATTACCCTCAAGGTTACGACGGCTTGCCTGTGTTGACTGGTAGAACTGTTTTAGAGCTGTTCACAGTAATTCTTGCATCCCTGAGGCGTGCTCATGACCTGGCCAAGATGGACCCTCCTCTTTTCCCATGCAGCCACGTCCCTCTTCATTTCTTATCAGAGTTTATTGTGGTAGCTTCCTACCTGCCCTGGCTTTGGCCCCACTCAGCTCCAAATCACCCACCACACTGCCCTCAGAACAGCATGTGCAAAACACTAACCTGATTGTGTCACTTCTATGTATGAAATCATTCAATGGCAACTACTTCATGCAGAATAAAATAAATGCTCCTTAGTAGAACAGATGCTGCTCTTCAAATCTGGCCCCTGACTCTAATGTTCTCAGCTCTTCCCTCCCACCCTATGAATTACTTGAAGTTCCCCAAGCACACATTCTTTCACAGACCTATAATGTGCACAAATAGTGTCTCTCCTAGGTGAGACACTATATGTGCAAATCTATGAGAACTATAGGAGAGACACTCGAAGTGCAAATCTAATATCCTATATACTCAGCTTAAGCATCACTTCCAAAAGTCCGTTCTGGATTCTCCAGAATTGTTCAGGTTCCTGTCTCTTTGGTGCTTGCATCCTTGGTAACTCCCAATCTGAACCCTTGTCCCCTTATACAGGGCTCCATAAAGCAGGAATTGTATGTTGTTCATCTCTAAAATTTATTCCACTCTATAGTTTATCTAAGACAATGCAGTCCACAGCCAAACTGCATCAGAATCACCTGTACTACTTTTTAAATTTAAAGATTCTTTGGTCTTTCCAATTTTGATTCAGTGGTTGTAAATCAAAGTCCTAGGAACTATATAAAAATTTTAATTTAGAATAATTTTAAAACTCCAGTCACTCTGATGCAGCTTATCTATTGACTGGCATTTGGACCCACTGCATTCCATGACTGTGATGATCTTGAGAGTATTGAAATATTAAAACAATATAACTTTATTTTAAACCATTTATAAATGTCTTCCTAAATGTGTTAATTTAATAGTATTATTTTTCTTCAGTGTGTTATTTGTGCAGTTGGCTAACTTTCTTTATATATTAAATATTAGTTTCCATTTTAATAAAGGGGTTTGCTTCTGATTTTGTTTCCAAATTTTTAAGAGCTTCTTACTATCGATTTCAAATCCCTAACTATTATGGTTATAAGGGTTGTATATCATCCATTTACTAAAATAACCTAGAAATTCATTTTCAGTGAGGTAAGCCAGTCAGAGAAAGACAAGTACTACATGATTTCACTTATTTATAGAATCTAATGAACAAAGTAAACTAACAAAAAAAAAATAGCAACAGACTCATAGAAACAGAGAACAGACTGACAGCTGTTGGTAGGGGGAGGGGGCCTGGGTGAAAAAGGTGAAGGGATTAAGAAAAAAAAGAAGAAAAAAAAGCCAAAACCACTTATAGACACAGACAACAGTATGTCATTACTAGAGGGAAATGGGGGTGGAAGGAGTGGAAAATGGTAAAGGAGGAATAAATGGTTGAATGATGATGGAAGGAAATTTGACTTGGGGTGGTGAACACACAATACAATAAAGAGATAATGTATTGTAGAATTGTACACCTGAAAGCTATATAATTTTATTAACCAATGTCACCCTGATAAATTAAAAAAATAAGAAGTAAACATTTTTAAGAAATTAATTTTCAAGAAAGTTGTATAGATGTTAAAGGTCAAACATGAGTCTCGTTCTTTCAGGATAGAATCTCTTAACTTCTGCTGACTGCTTTTCTGCTGAGCGTCAGGAACTGGCACTTTACAAGAGAATAGGGAGGTGGTTGGATGCACCTAATAAACAATCTCACAACAGCAAACAAGAAAACAAACAAAATCTTAGTTCAGACAGTTCTTCTAACATCCCAAGTTAATCCGCATCAATCACATCAGTTTTGAAAACAGATATATGGAGGGTGACATTAAGTAAAGTGACTTTTTAAAAACAAACCTGCTCCATGTCATAAACCCAAATAAGTGTTGTACTTTATAATATTTGTTTCCATTGGAGCCTTTAGATATTTTTCCATTACTGCCAGTGTAACCTAAAATCATGAATTGCTTTAAAACTAAAGGAAAATAACTTGAAAAGTGCAAAGTTGACAAACTATGTGAATAACAGATTTGAATTTTGAAAACAGCCAGGAGGTATATTGCTCCAACTCTGATGAAAGTTTTTTGTTTTTGTTTTTTTAAAAAAAGCTAGAAAGAAACTTTTAGTCTAGTTTTAATCCAGTTCTGAAGCCAAATGAAAAAGTATATATCTAAAAAGTTGTAGAAAATAATACTATCATTAGAATAACAATAAAGCTTGCCTTCATGTATTTGTATTTTGATAATATTTATTTGGATTTGTATACACTAGAAGGTAATTAAAATCAATGACATAACTTTAGAGGCATAGTTCATAAACTTTGGGATAGAAATTGTTACCTTAACATTGGGCTTTTAAACTACTTTACACATTTATATAATTTCAAAATTAAATTTAAAAAAAAGGAAGCTTTTCCAATTTGTATGAGGACAGCCAAACCAGCAGATGGCTACGAGGCTCTGTTTTTCTCCCAGTCCTGTTCTCTATGTAGATTTTTTTTTTTTGTAGTGTTCAAAGCAGTTCTTCATTTCAAAGCAAGAATTTAGAAAAAGGAATATTCAAGGTGCTAACTAAAAGAACCACTTTCATCGAAAGCAAAAAGTTCTTAGCATGACAGAAATAGGCCTTATAGAAGGCTTGGGCATACAGCGTTGTGTCTGAGGCGGGTGATGGTTGGATGCACGAAGTGTGCAGAAGATGTGACTCACAGGGAATTGGAGAAGGGACAGATCCTTGGCTCTGTCTCCAGTCCTTGAATCTGTCTCAATCTTGGACAAAACTAGAAAGCAGACCAAGCTTATGTTTTCTAGTCTTTTCTCTTTCCCCTTCAATTATTATACCCCTTCTCCTCATGATCTTTATGAAAATGTTAGCTAACAACCTCCTAAGGAACACAAATAAATCAACCTCAGCAAATAAAGCCATCTGAGAGATGGAGACAGAAATATTTCCCCCACTGTGGGAATAATTCCCCTACTGCCACTAGCTGGCCATGGCAGGCTTGAGATTTTTATTTCATTTTCTCATACTAAGTATATCCTGAAGATTCATATCATATCATATATTGTGTTATATTAAATATAGGGTTTTTAAGATGCAATAATGTTCAAAGTCCAAGGAGAGAAAGCTCCGTGTCAAATCTGTGCCCTTTCCCTCACTTGAGGAGTTGCAGTTGTGCGGGGACACCAATCGCCTCATTATCTCGACTTGCACCAGCAATTCTGCCTCTTTGTGGTGCGTGCACACCCTGTTCCAGATTCCCACGCTGCTCTCACTGCACTGCCATGTAAGAGGCATGGTAAGGTTTATCAAATATGGCAGTGACATCTAAATTACAAAAAAGAATCATTTAGCCTTGAGCTTGGATGACTGAGCCAGTTTTCCTGTTGTTGTCGTTTTTCTGCTCATTTTTAGCAACAATCAGAACTAACTCTTTTTGCTGAATAAGTATTTTTGTATCTTAGCATTGCTATGATAGAAGAACCCCAAGGAAAGGCAGGAAGTCATTCTTGCAATGATTGAGAGTCATTTTATTTGAAAATATAAAGGGATGATACCTCATGTGGAGAATATCACATTGCATTTGATATGTATCATTGTTGAATGCACAGAGTACACATTACATATGAAACATGGAGAAATGGGAGCAGGACAGAACAAAGACCCATTTAGCTCCCCATTAGGACAGCTGAATTCTCGGTCCCTGCTATTCTCTAACTCTCAGTTTGACTTTCAGAATTTGTTACACTTCCCTACATGGTGCATGCTTTCCTTTCTATCTCCAAAATAGGAGAAATAGCAAATAAAGCATGCAATCCAAAAGAAGTATAATTATAAAATGGAAGATTTGAACTGAGGAACATCACTGTGAATGCTACCCACTTTTCATCTTCCTGTTGGTTACATTTAAGAAATCGGAAGTTACAACTATTCTTTTCTATTCATTTATATTTTGATGCTGCAAATGTGTATTGTAGACTTTATAAATAAAACTAAATATTTAGTCAAGCCCATCCTTCCAAAGTGATCTTCTTTTCTCATCCTTTGATAGAAAATACTAAAAGTAATATTACCACTGACGCATATCATCCAAATTTATTCCTCAAAGCTAAATATAAATTAAACAAATTTATGTGACTTTCAACTCAATAAAGTAATAAAATGAGTTTCATTTATTTCTGCTTAAAAGACATATTTATCATAATCATAAATATTCATAAAATATAATAGTAATAATCATCATGTGCATCTGTTCTTTATACGTAGAAATGAGTGGCCTAACTGCACATGCCAAAAGCTATAGAAAAAAATTATAAAGTCAAATTAAGTATGCTGATGGCATTTTGATTCCCCTTTAGGTAATCTTTCATGGTTCCTGGGGCACAGTCTCCCATTTCCCATTCCCTCAGCTTCTTAAGTGTGTACCATCCTCATGGACATTAAACTCCAAGAAGGTGGTTCCTCTCCGCCTCCTCACCTTTCCCCCTCTCCTTCCCAGCAATTCAGATCCACTGATTGCAGCAGCTCCAGCTCTAGGCCACTCCTTCAGATTTACCTATCTACCAGTTCCCTTTTAGCATGAGCTTGACAAGGCACACTTTATCACAATGAAAAATAAAAGATTATCCACACAAGTGAGAATAAATTTTTAAGTTGGGGAAACCAAACTCATTTCAGGGATGGTGTTTGGGAGGAAAACGTGATAATGATAATGGGAAGAGGTAGAGTCTACAAGTATCTAGAGGAAAGGGGGACTAGATCCAGATACTAAATGAAATCAAATTTCCGTTAGACTTTGTATGTGTTGCTGTGCAATTAAAATTAGACTATTTTTAAAGTATTCAGACGCACATAATTTAGTAGAAGTGATCTACAAGACTTGTAAACATGTAATTAAACTAGATATCTGGTCAAGACGTTTAATAGTACACTTTCCCTATCTTTTACATTTCAATTTACCTTGGGAAGGAACAATAATCTTTGTGAAATACAGAATTTAGGTAAGTGCATTAAGTACCTAGAATTCTACATTCAGATTCATGACATTAGAGGTTTATTCTTAGTTGTGTCTTCCATAAAATAGAATTATAACTCAGGGGCATGGTGAGTAATGAATTAAAATGATTTCTTCTGATATACAGTTCTACCGATAATGTTTATCCCTACTGGATGCTCCAATGTTGTTTTTCAAGAGTGAAACTCAATGAAATTATATAACTGGTGACTATGCTGAGAATGCTGTGGCTGCCTTATGAAAATCAATAGAATCAAAATGCAGACATAAAGACCAAGAATGCCTAGAAGTAATAAGGCCTTGCTGAATTAGGACCACCTCCTTCAGTACCACAATATAAAAAACATTAAAGCCTAAAGAAGTATCATTTTTATTCTGTTCTATCAAGATATGTTAAATCAGGGAAATAGTCTATGGATATTTTAGTTTTTGTAACCATCTGCCTCCTTGAATGAGCTTTATTTAAATGAATGAATTTAGGCCGAAGCTATAAAAATTGCTCATTAAAACTCATTATTTGGTCAACTAGCTTCTTCCCGTTCTCAGTTTCTATAGCAATTTTTATGCTTAAATGACCAAATAGTCATATATTAGGGTCTTCCTCCCCCATTAGACTATGAGATCCCTGAGGGCAAGGGTTATGTCTAACTTACACTAGTCACCCCAGGATCTAATCACAGAGAGTCAGTTGGCATTAAATAAACATTTCTTAATAAAGATGGGCTACAAATAAGCAAAAATTTTAATCAGCAAATCTACAATGTACACAGTGATCAATTGCAGCCTGTAAATCTGATGATAAGAAAAATGAGTACATTTCCTATGGGAATTTCAAAAGAGATCCTAAAAGAGGATCCTCCTAAAGGGTTCCAGGGGAAAAAGAAGAAAATTAGAGGAATTTAGCTTATTTTGTAGAATTTGTTATGGCTTCTAAGAGTCGACAGGAGCCAGTTTGCTTGCTTAAAATTCTCTAACCATAGTTGCAAGCAACTACCATACCCAAAATCTACTCCACAGAGAGATATTTTCTGTATCATAGGCAAACTGGTTGTTATATCTTCTCCAACATCCACTCCTTCCCATCATGTTCCTTTAACAGCGGTTCTCAACCTGTGGGTCGTGACCCCTTTGGCGGTCAAACGACCCTTTCACAGGGGTCGCCTAAGACCATCCTATGCATCAGATATTTACATTACGATTCATAACAGTAGCAACATTACAGTTATGAATTAGCAACGAAAATAATTTTATGGTTGGGCCACAACATGAGGAACTGTATTTATAGGGCCAGAAGGTTGAGAACCACTGCTTTACCATAACAGCAGTCACCCATAATGAACAATCATCAGATGTTTCAGCTGAGTGACACTCCAGATCCTGTCTTTTTATGGTCTCCTATTGTGGAAGAATAAAACAGGATGATTCATATTCCAGAGGTTTCTGACTACTCTAGACTCGCTGGCCTGCCCTTTCCCACCCCCACTATAAGCGAAGTCCAATATTATGCTTTGAAGATCCCAAGTTTGCTGAATATATGTGATAGTTGGGTTACAGAAGGATAATTTCTGATGAAGAGGACTCTAAAACTGGATAGATGACTCTAAAACAAATGCAAGCTGGTTTATAAAGTATTCTCAGCAATTATTTGAAAAACAGAGAAAATCAAGAAAAGTCACACAAAACACATTTATTCAGTACCCTTTTTTCCAGATTCCTAGTCAGAACAGATAAATAATAATAATAACCTTTGTTGATGACTATGTGCTAGGCATTATAATAAACTTTATGTATATAAACATATTTACTTTTCACCTTAAATTCTCTAGGTAGCTAGTATTATTATCTCCTTTTATAGTTGAGAAAACTAAGCATAAAATGCTTAATTACCTTAAAAAATGCTTAAATACCTTGTGCACAGTTTATCCAGGCAGTAAATAACAGAGACCACAATGAAGTAGAGAAAATCCACACTCCTGAGACTGTGTAAATCTTCCTGCTGCTCTTCAGCCATTTCAGTCCTATTCTGTGTACAGATCATACCTTCATGTGGCTTAATATTAATCTAATATATAAAGATTCAACTTTGTGAAAAACAGGAAAAAAATGTCCACCAAACTGGAACTGAGAAACAATTCAATCACTCTCTCTCCCTTTTCTTTTTCCTCCACATCCACCCCCTGACCCCCCGTGAAAATAGCTGGGCAACCTAGTGGCTGAAAAATACTGATGTCACTTGAAAGAAATTGCTTCTTGTCCTGCCCTCTTCTTCTCCAATTTTGGTCCTCAACCAGTTGGAAACTGGTGTGAATGTGCATAGTGATGACCTCTGAGTGATCACTGTGAAATGACTTTGCCCAGTAATGTTAGATTTATCTGATGATTTTAATACCCTTCATTCTAAGACGCTATTATCCTGAGTGCATGCAGGGGACAGTACACTTAGTCATAAGTGATGGATGAATTCATTATCTTCAGCCACTTTTAATGGATCATCTAGAAAGAAAATCACCAATCAGTTGTGGCTACTGAGCATTGCTACCTCACATACCTTTATTAAGCCAAATACAAAAATGGGTGGTTTTTCATTCTCCTGTCAGACAACAAAGGTCACCTATCACAAGCTTGGGAGACATTCAGCTTTATTTCTCTTTGGCCTGAAAAAATGGATAATGTCAAATTCTTTATCTTTTTCCGTTGTGAACTGAATATTTCAGAACTGTATACCCCGCAAAGGGGGAAGGTGCTTCACAGGAATTCAGAATGAGGAGGACTCTCTGCAGGGCAATAGAGGTAGACATTAATGTATTCTCTGGGTGACATTGTTAATCTAGTGGCGGTATTGAATTCTAGGGCTGCAGCCCCAGCATTAAGAGCTGGAAGTAAACATATTGGTGCAAATATAAGTAGGTAAGCCTGTGAGTAACACAGGCTTTATTCTAGCCTCAGCTACTAGAAAATGAAAGCATTTAATACGCATGAAAGCACTACTTTTCATGTCTCAACTTATCTTTTCCTTTCATGGTTGGGAAATCTTGACTTCTTATATTTTAAATTGTAGTTTTTCACTTGCCTTATGAACTTTCTCTCCAACCCAATTCTGAACATCCTCAGCTGTTGTTTATAATAATTGGCAAGCAGGTACATACTTCGGGATCACATTAGCTGCTAGCAACGTTTTCCCTGCTGTCGTGGTCATGTAAAATTAACTTGACATTATTTTAATGCATTTATATATTTAATTTATATATCTTGCATTATCCTAAAAAGGCTCTGATTAACAAATTCTGTTAGCAAATTGTTGAATTCTACAATGAGTATTTTTAAAGATTAAAAATTAAGGAGATGAGCATGTTACAAATATTCTAAGGCTAGTATATTACAGCAAAATGACCTAGAAAAATAATGGGACTATACTTTGATTCTTTGATAGAATTAAAATTGAAACCACTGTCTGAGTGCTCAAAATATATTGGCAGATTTATTTGATAGCTATGGACCAGTTCATCATTTTAACATCCTTGATTAAGAAATGATCACTTTGTTTATTTTGTATTGTGATGATTGTGTCTAATAGCAAAAATCATTATTTCAAAATTTAAAAATCCTCAGAGAGACTTCAATAAATTAAATACATCAGAAGAGAGTTGACCTGTAGAATGGGGAAGTTTGGAAAAGAAGTCCTAGCACAACCACTCTGACCACCCTCCTCCCCTCTGTGGAAGCTCTCAGGGAACTCATTGGAACCTCAGAACTGAACAGCATCCTGGGAACAGTGGGCTAGATCAATAATCTTAGGGCATAGACATAACTCAAGGAATTGTCCTCAGTGACTCCTATGGAGAAGATAGCCTTTCACATACATTTGCCTGAAAAGTGAATGTATATTTCACTAACATTTTTCTGTATGCAACTCTCTCCCCAGAAACTTCTATGAGGCTTACAATTTTTAGCATTTATTTATTGATTTATCCTCACACACAAATATGTTTAGCAATTTTAGAGAGAGAAGAAGAGAGGGAAAGAGAGTGAGAGAGAGAGAGAAAAACATCAATGTGAGAAATATCAGTTGGTTGCTTCCTGTATGCTACCCAACTGGGGATCAAACCAGCAAGCTAGATATGTGCTCTGACCAGGAATTGAACCCGAAACCCTTTTTGTGTAAGGGCAATGCTCCAACCAACTGAGTCATCAGGCCAGAAGAACAGTTTCAGCTTTTAAATTCAGCTTTTTTAAATAAAATAAAAAATCATATAATTTATTGTAATGTAATAAAATGGTCAGAAAATACTCAGTTATTATTATTATTTCAGAAAGCATATTTCTTCTTGCTGTTTGGTTATACAACTAAATATATTTATTAAATACATCATGATGATAAACACTTTTCTGTAAAAGTTAACTGGGCTAGATGAGAATTTTATTAGTTTTCAATATTTTTTTCAATAACCTAATCAATAAATATATAAAATCATATTATTTTAATAAATATCAATTATTAAAGAATTCCTTGAGACCGTGTGACACATGTCAATTTATAGGTATGGGTACACTGTTGAAGGTGTTTCCTCATGGTTACTTTAACTAAAATCAGGCAAACTCTCACCAAGTAAAGAGTAGACTTGGTTACATTTTTTTCTCAGAGTTAATAAAGCTACTGGAGACAGAGTAGATTGCTTTTGTTCAATTAAAGACAATGCTACTTACCAAAATAGTAAAGCATAGATAGAGAATGAAAATGATAGCTCTAAAATGCTTTGAAAATTGTAAAAGCTACAGAAATCATTAATTAGAGCAAGATTCCTTCCACATCTTTCTTCCATTTCCTCCATGAACTGAAACTATCATGTACAATTATTTTCTTAGGAACACTTACAAATATGAAATTCAAGTTAAGGCACATTTCATTTTTCAAACTTACAATTATCTAAAAGTATTAAAATAAATCTCAGACCTTATTTCTAAAGTGGATAGAATATTGCACATAATAAAAAAGCTTTGCCATATTATAGCTTACTAAAATAAATTTTAACAGAAGTTACCAAGGATTTTAAACAGATGTAAGTTAGTTCTACCATATCTTATGTTTATGAACATGGGCAAAAAAAAATGTTAGAGAAGGTTTTAAGCAAGAACAGATAACACAAGTCCATCTGTTTTTGTCATCTGCTATTCTTTATGTGACACACTGAGGATTATAAAAGGAAAATCAAATTCACATAGCATTTATCTAAGAGACTTCTATTATATTATAATTGAATTCTTAAGGAATTATATTTTATTTATTTTTAAATTCTAGTTATTAATTTAAATAGTAAACTAATATTTTATATGCTCACCTTTACTAAAAGCAATGTTGTTGTTACTTACGAACACAATTTGCTATGTCCAAATTAGCTTTTTAAAATTTTACTCATTTCTCAGCTGTCACTCT
The DNA here is from genome assembly GCA_004026665.1 of Murina feae. Taxonomy (NCBI): domain Eukaryota; kingdom Metazoa; phylum Chordata; class Mammalia; order Chiroptera; family Vespertilionidae; genus Murina; species Murina feae. Next base: position 44,833 of record PVJC01008555.1, read on the forward strand.
GTGGAAACACATAAATACATACCTGTTTGAATTAGTCCTCTCTCATTAGCTATTTTTGAACTGTAGATTAATAGTGTACACATAATCTAACAAGATAAAGTCAGAGTTTTTACCTAATTTAGATTCTTATCCCCTTTTCCTTCATTTCAAGACCTTCCTAACTATTATCCCAGACTATAACCTTCAAACTCTAATTTTTCCAATTCCAGCAAACTGTACCCAAAACTTCATCATAAGTGTATATTATGACCACTAGGAGGAGCACAACATTCCCCCTGCCCCTTCCCAATCCACATCAAGGAAGCCTAAATCAACATCAGACTCACTGGGCAATAATAACTCCAGGAGATGGAGGATGAGACACACCAAGCTGGAGAAGGTCAATAGTTTGGAAGCAACATGAAGCCACACTATTTTTGATGGGCATCATCAAGTGCTTATTACCCATACAGATAATGCAGGGAGTGAGAATGGAGCACCTTCATAATGAGAAGAGGCTTCCATCTATTGGGAGCTGTGGGACAACTCTAGCAAAAGAAGCCATGAAATAAATGCCTTAACCTAAGCAGCTCTAGGATTTAGGGTATGCCTTTCTTTGGGATGTCCTTATTCCTTCATCTTCATTTCTTTTTTTCCTCCTTCTCATCTTCAATCTCTTCCTTCTCCTCCATCCATCTAACCATCCATCCATTCTTTTTTTTCTGTCTTTTTTAATTATTTATTTTCTTTATTGATTAAAGTATTACATATGTATCCTTATCCCCCATTCCCCCTCCACTCTCCCCTCTTATGCCCTCACCTTCCTAGTATCTGTGTCCATTGGTTATGCATACATACAAGTCCTTTGATTGATCCCTCCCCCTTCTCCCCCCTCCCCTGCCTTTCCTCTGAGGTTTGATGGTCTGATCCATGCTGCTCTGTTTCTGGATCTGGTTTTGTTCATCAGTTTGTGTTGTTCATTATATTCCACAAATGAATGAGATCATGTGATATTGATCTTTCTCTAACTGATTTCTTTCACTTAGCATAATGCTCTCCGGTTCCATCCATATTGCTGCAGATGGTAAGAATTCCTTCTTTTTTACAACAGCATAGTATTCCATTGTGTAGATGTACCACAGGTTTTTAATCCACTCATCTGCTGATGGGCACTTAAGCTATTTACAAATCTTAGCTATTGTAAATTGTGCTGCTACGAACATAGGGGTACATATATCCTTTCTGACTGGTGTTTCTAGTTTCTTGGAATATATTCCTAGAAGCGAGATTACTGGGCCAAATGAGAGTTCCATTTTTAACTTTTTGAGGAAATTCCATACTGTTCTCCACAGTGGCTACACCAGTCTTCATTCCCACCTGCAGTGAACAAGGGTTCCTTTTTTCTCCACATCCTCTCCAGCATTTGTCATTTGTTGATTTGTTGATGATAGCCATTCTGAGAGATGTGAGATGGTACCTCATTGTCATTTTGATTTGCATCTCTCAGATAATTAGTGACTTTGAACATGTTTTCATATGTTTCTTGGTCTTCTGTATGTCTTCTTTCAAAAAGTTTCTATTTAGGTCCTTTGCCCATTTTTTGATTTAGTTGTTTATCTTCCTTTTGTTAAGTTGTATGAGTTTCCTATAAATGTTGGAGATTAAACCCTTATCAGAGGTAACTTTGGCAAATATGTTCTCACATTCAGTGGGCTTTCTTGTTGTTTTATTGATGGTTTCTTTTGCTGTGCAGAAGCTTTTTATTTTGGTGTGGTCCCATTTATTTATTTTCTCTTTAGTTTCTATTGCCATAGGAGCTGTATTGGTGAAGACATTACTTTGGCATATGTCTGAGATTTTGCTGCTTGTGAATTCCTCTAAGATTTTTGTGGTTTCCTGTCTTATGTTTTTAATAAATAATAAATGAATTTGGCAGAGAACCAAGATGGCGGCATGAGGTATATACCTAAATGTGCAGCCTCCACAACTATATTTTTAAATATAACTATACAGATAAACGGCCATCTTCCAGAACCAAGGGAGGGGAGGCTTTGCAACCAGAAGGCAAGAGAAGGAGTGCTTTGAGACTGAGTAGAAGCTCCCTGAGCCAAAACTGAAAGGTACCGAGGGACGCGCGGAACGGAGGCGGCGGCATGGAGGCGCAGCAGCGCGGGTGAAGGGGAGTGGCGGCTGCGCTCGGTCGGGTTCGCGGCTAGGAAGGAGATTGTGGATACCTGGGTCGCAAAGAGTGCGGCGCAGGCTACAGGGCAGCGAGGCTGAAGACTAGCGATTTTCTGCCAGTGCTGTTTGCAGGAGTCACTGGCGCGGAGATTTGGGGACTGAGAGGGCGCACAGACTCAGCAGTGGAAGAGCAGCCATTGTGGGTTGCTCCGCCCTGTGACTCTGAGACCCCGCCCCACCCCACCTACAACCCCGCCCAAGCTGTGTGCCTGCCAGCCTTCAGCATAATCTGCAGCCGGGACAGAACTCCAAAAGATCCAAACCCCAAACAACAAGGAGAAAAGCCTGCAGATCATTTCGTCCCAGTGATACCTCCCAGTGATAACTACAAGACTGTGCACCCAGCCTTCAAAGGCATACAACAAGAGAGTCCACCCCAGGTGATTGGGGAGGCTGAATCACTGGGCCCTATAGGACACCTAGCACAGAAAGCCAAAATGGGAGACTAAGAAACAAATCACAAAAGACAGAAATGGAGGAACGCAAACGACTCTGTGGATATAGAGTTCAAAACCACGGTTATAAGACTTTTCAAGAATATTCTAGAGACTGCCGATAAATTTAGTGAGACCCTCGAGCATATGAAAAAGAACCAGCTAGAAATTAAGCATACACTGACTGAAATAAAGAATAATACACAGAGATCCAACAGCAGACGAGAGGATCGCAAGAATCAAGTCAAAGATATGAAATATAAAGAAGCAAAACTCACCCAGCTGGAAAACCCAAAAAAGAAAAGAAAAGAAAAGAAAAGAAAAAAATCAAGAAGTATGAAGATAGTGTAAGGAGTCTCTGGGACAACTTCAAGCTCACCAACATCAGAATTATAGGGGTACCAGAAGAAGAGAAAGAGCAAGATATTGAAAACCTATTTGAAGAAATAATGACAGAAAACTTCCCCCACCTGGTGAAAGAAATAGACTTCCAAGTCCAGGAGGCACAGAGAACCCCAATCAAAAGGAACCTAAGAAGGACCACACCAAGACACATCATAATCAAAATGCCAAAAGCAAAAGACAAGGAGAGAATCTTAAAAGCTGCAAGAGAAAAGTAGTTAGTTACCTACAAGGGGAGACCCATATGACTGTCAGCTGATTTCTCAACAGAAACTTTGCAGGCCAGAAGGGAGTGGCAAGAAATATTCAAAGTGATGAACAGCAAGAACCTACAGCCAAAATTACTTTACCCAGCAAAGCTATCATTC